>CM064582.1:1891755-2089255 GCA_032716605.1 Paralithodes platypus
TTTACATTCATACCTGGTATATAGTTGTCACAAATACACATGGAAGTGGACCTGTTCTTGGTTGAATATAAGCTTGCAAATCATCTCTTGCTTGGACACATACCCTCTCATTACAAAGGTCTATAGTATAAAAAGAATATCTTTCATCTGGCAACAAGCAGAGTGGCTGGTACTACCAGAGCAAGCTAGTAATTCAATAATGTACCGGGATGTCGGCGGCCGCGAAAAAACTTTATATTTCACATAAAGCACAAAGACGTCAACCAAAGCGAAAGGGATAACCACAGTGTTACATTGAAACATAATAAGCATTTATCTCCCAGATTTTGGTAATAGATACCGACTCATTTAATAAATAAAAATACAATTTGATATATTGTATCTCAAATCAACATTCACTTTCCGGCAGAAAAATACACACACACTATCTCTCTCTCTCTCTCTACATATATATATATATATACAGTATATATATATATATATATATATATATATATATATATATATATATATATTGTGACGCCTCCCGGCGTTAGCAGAATGGTTGCGTGGGGCATTGCAGCTCGCTAGCGCTCGCCAGGATGGGGGGATAGGCTACAGTTGCCCTAGAATGATCTGCTTTATTTCATTAGTGTCGTGTTGCCACAGACAGTCTAGAAATGGTCTTTGTTTTGGTCTCTGACCGCGCCTTATATTTTATATTCGCTATAATATAAATGTTGCTTGTGTGGGAGGCGAGCGAGAGAGTGTGAGGGAGTACACCCGGCAGCGAGGTGAGCTATGACGCGGATCGCTTGGGCGCTGACGGCGTTGGCGGCCGGGTGGTCAACTAGTCCCTTCCCGTCGCTGCCTCGTGTTCTTTACCAGTTCAGAGCTTGCCTGACACGCGTATCACCTACATCCTTTGCAATTCTGTCCCCCATACTCGCGACTTTGCATACTATCTCTCTCTCTCGACTTCTCCTTTCTCATTCTCTAATCTTTATTAAACTCAACATCCCTTCTGGTTTCAGCATAGACGTTCACCGTCAACCAGTCGTATTGTACGCGAAGCTCTCAGATATTTCAATGTATTAGGTTAAGGAGGTATTATGCTTTATTGAGGTTTAGAGAGACGGACTTTTCCGTATGTGTCCTCTCTCGGGAAAGTTGTAGACCGGTATATGTCTCCCTTGCAAGGTGTTGAGTGATTCTGCTTGGTTATCTAAAGCTAGACTAGGGGTAAGGTTACTGTGTCGTTGTCTCCGATGTGTGCAGTGTTAGCTAAGCTCTGCACGACATCGACAGGTACTGTGGGAGCCTTCGGGTTGGTTTACTTTGCGAGCACAGCGCTGTGGTGTGAGAGGGCCATAGCCTATCCCTCACAACATAGTGCTGCCTCTTTGTGTTGACTTCTGAGGGATCGCCAGGATAGAGCTAGGTACTAGAGACCTAGATTTATCAAGAGAGCATCCCCGTCATATAACGTAATCTTCATTATACCACCCTCGGACAACGTTAGGCTACGAGCCGCATGCTCGCCCATTGTTGCCCTGCCTTGATACCCCAGCTAGACTTTATTAACTGAGCAGACACTGGTTAGAGATAAGCCCCATTATTATATGTATGCAGCATTATTATTCACTGCACTTTTGAGCCGAGGTTGTTGTTGAGTTGCACAACCCGAGTAGGCTGTTGCGTTGTGTCACAAAGCATTTCTTTAGTTGTCGAGCATTACTACCTTTGCGCAGTCTTTATTATTCGCCTGCCTATTATTACTATATGTCCTAGCATTTATTGTGACCCGTATTCTGCATTATAATTGTTCAAGATTCTTTACGAACATCTTCCCAGCATCAGACTTATTTCAGAAGTTTCCAGTTGATGTTGCAGGACTAGTATTGCACTTTCTTTAATACAGGAGTGCCAGTTATTTGAGTATCTACCGTAACGTTAATTAATCACGTTAACTATCTTTTCTTTGTGTAACATAATCGAGCAATCTTTTACTGTTTGAGAATAGGCTGTTTCATTGAGCGTCAGCCTAGTGTGTGTGCACCAGTTACCGAGTCATAGCATACCTCGTTGTCCAGGCACGACTGAGGGCGGTAATGGTGTTTTGTTTTCCAGTGTTTAAGGCAGGGGTTGGATCTAGTGTTACCGTTGTTGCTTTTTGCCATTATCTAGTCCAATGTTGAAGAGCTGTGTCTTTGAGAACCTGGATTGTAACAAATGGCGACCTAGCTCAGGATCTTGTGAACTAAGAGATAATTGCAGGATTGTTGTGGTCATTTGTTTTATTGAGGAATATAGTGGGCACGTTAGATTTTTTTTGGCAAAGTAGTATAGCACTTGAGAGTCTTCAGACATTTTTGGCAAGTGAATAGTGCTACATAGGAGCTTGGGTACTTCTTTTTTTTTTCATAAACGTGAGAATTTTTGGTGGACACCATGGGAGACGAATCAGATCATGCTGAGGGTTCAGGGAATGATGCAGGCTCTGATGGGCAGAAGCCAGGGGGGTTAGTAACTAGTGAGGAGGCCACAAAGAAGTTTTTGGAGGTGCCTATAACAGCTGATCGACTAGAGGGAATTAGCAAGTATGGTCTACAGTGTTTGGCTCCCCTCATGGGGCTTAAGGTGGCTCATGGCATCAAGAAGAACGATTTGAGGGCTTGCGTACTGGGGAAGGCTAGTGAGGTCCAGGGTGGAGAGGGTGCTCGGCGACTTCTGCTCGATCCCCCCCTCCACTCTACTCCCATCGGGACCTCTAGGATGCCGGAGTTTAGTACGTTTCCGCAGGCCGATAGCCGCTGGCAGCGTGGTTTAGGATCGCTGGGTGGGCCTCCAATAGTTGCACCTCCTCCTCAAGGTTTAACTACAGAAATGCTCTTCCAGCTTGAGATAGCTAAGATGCAGGCTGAGCGTGAGGAATGTCTCGAACTCGCTAAGATAAAGGCTAAACAACAGACTGATCTCGAACTCGCGAGAATAAAAGCCCAGTTGGAGGCTGAGTCTACCAGGTACCGTGCAGATATCGATCTTGAGAAGGCTCGGGTGAAAACGACAGGGCAACGTCTCGGTGGTGGGAATTGTGGGCATGATCAGTCTTTGTCGCACCTGTTGAAGCTAGTCCCTGTATTTGATGAGTCGGGTGTCACCGAATTTTTCATAAGATTCGAGAAGAAGTGCCAGGAACACCAGTGGCCTGGGGAGAAGTGGGCAGCCCTTGTTTCCTCTAGACTTGTGGGCAAGGGACTCAAGGCTTATGATGCATTGCCTATAGAGTCGTGTAATATCTATGAGGAACTCAAGGAGGCTGTCCTGAGAGCATACGAACTACAACCAGAGACGTACAGGTTGAAGTTCCGGGGTGTTACCAAGGGTCGGGAGAGCACCTTTTTGGAACATGCCCGGGAGCTGTCCGATGCTTTTGGGAATTGGCTGAGGTCGGAGAAAGCTACTACGTTTGACGACATTAAACAGTTGGTGCTTTTAGAGCAGTTTTTCAAATGCACGGGCGGCGACCTGACGTTAAACCTGAAAGAAAAGCAACCAAAAACTCTACAGGAGGCAGCTGAGATGGCTGACCTCCGGCTATCACTAATTCGTGGGTGCGGGTCTGCCCAGCGTAGTGAGGCAGGTAACAAGGGACGTGACGCCCCACCCCCCCGAGTTAGTGGTATACCTTATGCAAACAAGTACAAGACCCATGATACCAAGACTGACCACAAAACTAGCACCGTCCCGTTTAAGAAGGGGCACTTTGCAAGAGTCTGACCTAGCAAACCACCTACAGCAGCTGTGTCTTTGGCCTGCAACATTGGTGTGTCTCCGAAGTCGTCTGAGTTTGCCCGGGGCAGTTCGTCAGAGGCTGAGGCACAGCCAATGCAGAAGCACCTGGGAGGCTCGAACCCTGCTCAGGATATTTTTTGCGACCATAGAGGGCGGGGTTGCGTGATGTGGGCGGGGCGCAAGTATGGAGTAGAGGTCTTGCGTGATACAGGTGCTTCCCAGACTCTGATGAAAAACTTGACTGGCTACCCTATAAACGCGGCTCGGGTGGTAGTGGTGCAGGGTATTAATGCAACTCGGTCATACCCGCTGGTGCGGTTGGAGTTGGAGGTGGATGGTGTGGCACGTGAATTGGATGTCGGGATTGTGGAGAAACTGCCAGTGGAGGGCGTCGACCTTCTTCTCGGCAACGACTTTGCAATGCCCTCTTCTGAGGTTCTACCCTTAGTCGTTGCCGAGAGGCCAGCCGACGTGAGTAGGGAAGAGCAAGAGTGGGTCGAGCGGTGCCAGACACAACCCATGGTGTGTGTTGTCACCCGAGCTCGGGCAGCTAAAGTGTCACAGCCTAGTCCTCCGTCTTCAGACCAGCGGAGGAACGATCAACAGGAGGAGGCTAAAGCTGGAGTTGGTTTTAAGAGTTTTGACTCGGCGGCTCTCCTGGGTGATTCAGTATTAGCACCATTACTTAATTCTGGAGTAGCCCCAGGGCCTGTCATCGAGAGTGACGAGGCTGGGCATGACGAGTCTCCACGACAGCAACGTTATGTACATCGAGAGAGACAGAGGGAGCAGCCCAGTATCGGGGAAGGTCATGCATTGCTCCGGGAGCAGTTAGATCACTTGGCACCCTCAGATATACGTCGGTTGCAACTAGAGGACCCTGAGCTCCAAACGTGTGCTAATGGAGCTGTAGAGCTCGACGAGGACGGCAATGCACAGCCAGGAGATTTTTTTTATTTAGAAGGCATTCTCTATAGGTGTTTTCAAGACCCTAAACGTAGTTGGCAAGAGGGGTCCGGAGTAGTGGACCAGTTGGTGGTGCCACGGGAGTGCAGGGATAGCCTACTGAGGTTGGCGCATGACGTAACACTGGCAGGACATCTAGGGGTGAGAAAATCGGTGGCGGCTTTAGAAAAATTGTTTTGGTGGCCGGGGTTGAAGGGGCAGGTGGTAACCTGGATAGCAATGTGTCATACGTGCCAGAGGGTTGGAAAACCTAACCAAACAATTCCGAGAGCCCCGTTGCACCCCATTCCTGTCAGTGGACCGCCCTTCATTAAGGTCATCATTGATATGGTCGGACCCCTACCCCCTACTAGTGCCGGTAATAAATTTCTATTAACTATCATGGATGTGGCCACTCGTTATCCTGATGCATATCCAATGAGAAATGGCATGGCGAAAACTGTTGTCCGGAACCTGCTCTTGTATTGCTCGCGGTATGGTTACCCGCAAGAGGTGCAATCGGACCAAGGTTCTAATTTTACAATTAATCTGTTCAAACAAACTATGATTCAGCATGGCATCAGCACTGTCGTCTCTTCTGCGTATCACCCGGAGAGTCAAGGGGTGTTGGAGAGGTGGCACGCTACGCTGAAAAGCATTCTTCGATGTTACTGCGCAGAGAACGGAAAGGATTGGGACCTTAGTCCGCCGTATGTTTTGTTCGCGGCAAGAGAAGTACCTGGAGAGAGTCTCGGTTTCAGTCCGAATGAGCTTGTTTTCGGGCATCAGGTGAGGGGCCCTCTCCACATGGTGAAGGAGATTTGAGAGGGTACCGCTAAGCCATGTTCTATGTTGAGATACGTCCTCGAGAGCAGAGAGAGAATGCTTAGAAGTCTGGAGCTGGCCGGGCGTAATTTGGTGAGTTCGCAGGCCCGTATGAAGGACAGGTACGATACTAAGGCGAAACTCCGGGAGTTTCAGGTAGGTCAAGAGGTGTTGGTCCTGTTGCCTTTGTCAGGTCATCCTCTGGCTGCCAAGTACGCTGGGCCTTATCGGGTGGTGTCAAAGATCTCCGATCTAGATTACCTAGTTGCCACTCCAGACCAGAAGAAGCGTAACCAACTATGCCACATTAATTTGTTGAAGGAGTATGTGAGGCGCCCACCTGAGTCACTAGCTGTCCCTGTGTTGACCTGCTGCGGTCATGGTGGAGAAGGAGAGGGGGGCAGCAATGATCAGGTGGATGATAACTGGGATTGTCATGTCTCGGCTGATCAGTGGGCGGGGAATTCGAGCCAATGTGCGCACGATGCTCTGGCGCACCTGCCGGAGGAACAGCAGGTGGCAGTGCAGCGCCTGTTCGATTCATACCCCACTGTATTTGCCGAGCACCCAGGCCTCACTACTCAAGCGGTGCATGATGTCGATGTAGGAGAGCACCCCCCCTTCAAGTCGATACCTTATCGGGTGCCACCCATTAAACTCCCAGCGCTCAGGGATGAGCTGGAGTATATGCTGGCGAGAGGCTTGATCGAGAAGGGGGCAGTACGGTGGACTTCTCCTGTCACTCTGCAGCCCAAACCTGATGGAAAAGTTCGGTTCTGCATTGACTTTAGGCGGTTGAACGGGTTGACCCCCACCAATGCATATCCTCTTCCCCGGGTGGATGACAGTGTGGAAAAGATCGGGAAAGCAAGGTACTTGACCAAGGTAGACCTCGTCAAAGGCTACTGGCAAGTACCACTGTCTGAGCGGGCTAAAGAGGTGTGCGGGTTTGTGGTGGATGGCAGTACTTACTGTTGCAACGTGATGCCATATGGTCTGAAAAATGCACCGGCCACTTTCCAGAGCTTAATGAACGACATCGTAGCAGACATCCCAAACTGTACTGTCTACCTTGATGACGTGATCATTTATGACAACGATTTCCAAAGTCACTGTAAGCACATAGAAGCCTTATTTAGTCAACTTAGTAAAGCAGGCTTGGTGGTTAATCTGGGCAAGTGTGACTTTGTGCAAGCCACGGTGCAGTATCTGGGGTTTGTGGTTGGGTTGGGGCAGGTGAGCCCGCCCGAACAGAAGATACAGGCTATCGACTTGTTCCCCAGGCCGACCACCAAGCGGCAGATCATGAGATTTTTGGGTATGATTGGGTATTACTGCCGCTTTATAAGAGGCTATTCTACTGTGTTAGCTCCTTTGACAGATCTACTAGCCAAAGATAAAAAGTTCCGCTGGGCACCTGAGTGTGAGCAGGCGTTTCGAGTAGTTAAACACCTTTTATGCACTCACCCTATCCTCAGGGCCCCGGACTTTGAACGACCATTTCAGTTGGCGACTGATGCCAGCGGAGTAGGGGCTGGTGCCGTACTTTTGCAGACAGACGAGGAAGGTCTTGAGCATCCAGTCAGTTTCTTTTCAAAGAAATTTAATTCAGCACAGAAAAACTATTCGGTTGTTGAAAAGGAACTGCTGGCAATCGTGTTAGCGCTCAGACACTTTGAGGTCTATGTTCCTGCATATGGGCCAGTCGTGGTAGTGTATACCGACCACCACCCGCTTAAATTCCTCAATCAATTCCACAACCGGAATATGAGGCTGACCAGATGGTCGCTCATGTTGCAAGAGTACAACTTAGACATTCGCCATATTGCCGGTTGTGAGAATGTGATTGCGGACTGTCTGTCGCGGGTGGAGGATCCTGGGTAGGCTACCACAGTATGTTGGTATAGCCTCCTGTCTTGGCTCGCGGTGTATTTTTGCGCTGGTGCTTGTTGGCTCGCGTGTGTAGCATCAGCGTAGGGTCGCAGGGCAGGAGATGTTGGCTTTGATTAGAAGAAAATTAGGGTACATCTATAGTAGCCACCAAAAACAACATTAAAATAAAATATGAAAAATTAAATAAAAACGCTTTCTTTTTAATAATTAATTTTAAGATAATATTGTAGCTGAGTACTGAGTGCAGATGATTTTCCCTCAGTAGGCTGTGCTTCTTAAAGCTCGCTCTGGGAGCACAATGTTATGAATTAATGTATTATATTTGGGAAGGGTGATAAGATTTGTTTTATATAAAAATGTTGTATTTTTTTTTTTGAGGAGACTGAGCTTGCATTCCATGAGTGGCAGAGTGGTTAGGAGTGGCAGATTTTAGCGACATTCTGCCTGTTCAGATATGGGCTCATGGTTGAGTGTCCCATATCTTGGGGGGGGGGGGGGGGTGATGCCTCCCGGCGTTAGCAGAATGGTTGCGTGGGGCATTGCAGCTCGCTAGCGCTCGCCAGGATGGGGGGATTGGCTACAGTTGTCCTAGAATGATCTGCTTTATTTCATTAGTAAGTTACAAAAGGAAGTATCTAGCAACCCCATAGCGTCCCTCTCTGAGGAGCCCGGGCCTTTGTTAAAGGTTTAAAGAATCGGATTGGTGTAACTATATATATGCTGAAAACTGTACAGCTACTGGCAAATGTTCTTGAGCCCTTGAGATGTCTTTTATACAAATATACCCATTGCTATTGATGTTCAGATTGAATCTGCTGTATATTAATAAATACATACCGGTATATATTTATTAATACATAGGTGATATGATCTGAACATAAATCTAAATGGATATAACTGGAAATAATGAAAACCGCAGGAATTCGCAAACATTTGTTAGTCGCTGTACATGCAGTAAAAGTAAGAAGGATAACGACCAACATTTTTGAGACGGGTAGGAAGAAAGAGAAGCTTATTGTGTGGCATGAATGGAAGTAACAACATCTGGTAAAATAGCACACAAAGCGCCAATTCTCGCCTCAATAATAATCCGCTTATGGGGCTTTTATACCAGTCTTTTACCTTTACCATCTATTGAAATAATTCTCCAAATGCATATTATAATGTTGGTACTTGCAATGCATGATGGATTTTCCTATATTTCAGAAATGACTATACAACCAATTATAAGCACTAAACATTTCCTACACTGTATTTTTTATGATATGTTTTTAGGCATATCAAATAATAATTATGCCATTTATAATCGATATAGTAATCTGTATCATGCGAGTAATACTGAATAGAATATTCGTTAATGTATTTTTTTAACATAGCAGGGCATCTTTTATGATTTGTTCTGTGCAGTTAGGTTTGAACGATATTGGGGTGATGGGTTGGGAGGAGGTATTTCTTGACGTGTCGGAGTAGCCAGGTAACGGCAGACCTTAAGAATTGAGTCGGGGTATTTTGGACTTGACCCCTGATCGTCCTGTCTGAAGGCCCCAGTTTTATACACTGACTTTTTGTCTCTCAATAAACTGAAATTAACACGATGTTGCCAAAGTTCGGAAAGTAGATGAAATTAGGGGAAGGTGTGGTGAAGTGGTGTTGCTACTGGATTGGCAATCTTAACCCAACTAGTGCGAGTGATTTTCTGCTATAATAGGGCTCATTAAGGCAATCCTGATTGCTTAAGCAAGTGTCTAAATTAAATATAATGTTTGTAGCAATAAACTAGATGAAAGGTTTCAAATGACACCAGAACAAGCTCTCTAACTAACATGGTTCACTTACAGCATTAGTACAGACATCAGTAATATTCGCTAATAATTAGCAATGTTCCACTACATTTGCCATCGGCAACACTGAATTTATCTCGCGAGACCCATCCCACAGAGCCTCAGAGCCGCGGCAGGCTTGCCGGAGAGCAGATGGCAGCCTGCCGTGCTCCTGAGCACTCACACTCGTCTCCGCAGGTCATAATGGGCTAATTATTCCAGGATATTTCCAGGACGTACCTGTACAGCAACTGCAACGAAAGGGTTAAAGTCGATAATATATATTCAGGACACTAAGAATGCCAGTTCGTGTAGAAAGAGATTGTAAGGAACTAGTAAGAGGAAGTGAGTTGATGAGGGGAAATGCTTTTGACTCTACTCTTTCGATAAGTGTAGTATGGGTGGAATATACCCACACATGCGAGCAATACTCAATACAGGGGCGCACTGTGTCCCGATAGAGACCAAGAAGCTGAGCGAGGGTAAAGAACCCACGGAAACGGTTGAGCGCACCTAACTTTTGGGAAGCTGCTTTCGCAAGAGTGGTTAAATGTTCTTTCCAAGAAAAGTCGGACGATAAAGATACACCAAGAATATTGAGACAAGATGAAGGATTGATTTGTGTTTTGTTAAAGAGTAATTGATAGTCATACTGTCTTGCTGACAATTGTGACAGGTAGATAGAGGGATAAGTTGGGTCTTGGAGGTTTTTAAATTAACATGAGAGAGATAGGCAGATAGGCATGCCATAGCCCTGCTACGTGAGTTTTGGAGTGATTGCGTGCAGGGTTGTTGTGAAAAACTAGATGTGAGGTAGTGTCATCAGCATACGATTGGATACGACTTGAGGTACAGTTGAGGATATCATTTATGAATAATAACAAGAGAACTGGTGCCTCTTCAGGTCCATCAAACTACAGACCAATAGCTATAACTTCCACTCTTGGTAAAGTCTTTGAAATTATATTAAATAATCACATAATTAAGCATCTTGAGAATAATAAATTAATCAGTGATAGGCAATATGGTTTTAGACGATGTCGATCAACTGCAGACATTCTTTGCCTTCTTACGCATCAACTCAACCAAGCTACAGACCAACATGGTGAAACACATACAATAGCACTGGACATATCAAAGGCATTTGATAGAGTCTGGCATCAATCCTTATTGTCGAAGATGTCACACTACGGCCTTGCATCATTAGTTCCACTAATTTCTTCTTATCTTCATAACAGAAAAATATGTGTAATGGTAGATGGCCTTTATTCTCAATTTCACTCAATAAATGCTGGTGTTCCCCAGGGATTAGTTTTGGCCCCAACTCTGTTCCTCATTCATATCAATGATCTCATATCTACCACTCATAATCCAATATATACATTCCTACGCAGATGACTGAACACTCCACATTTACCAATTCTTTCACCCAAGCCGATCTTATAAATTCAAAAATAAACACTGCAATTTCTCTGAACCAGGACCTTTCTAGAATTAATGAATGGGGACAAAAGAATCTAGTGTCCTTTAACCTCTGAAGTGCGCATGGGGGTAATTGGAAACGTCCCCCTGTGCTGACGTATTTGAGGTGTTTCCGTCACTAAAATATTCATTGTGCCATTAATAGCATTAATACTTATCCATATGCGCCTATTATGGGTTGATTATAAAGGTATTAACCTGAAACAACAATAAAACGAGTGAAAACAGCGTTTGGATGGTCAAAATCGGAGATATAGCCCGCGAGTTGTATAATGTATGGGTGAGGCAATCTGCTTTCCCGCCAATTTCCCCCAAGGCCACTGAGACACAGTCGATCGATACTCTCTCTCTCTCTCTTGCACTCGCTTGCTATCAGTGATGACCACACCCTCCAATTGGATTTCTAATGTTAGCACGAAAATATACCTCAGAATAAGGGAATAACAGGGAAAATAGGTGATAACTGAAGGAGAGGAGGAAAGTGGGGAAGGAGGGGAGGTAGAGGACTGAGATTTTGCATGGCCCAGGGGCCAAAAAAAAAAAAAATAAATAAAAAAAAAAAAATATAATTTTTTTTTTTTTTTTCGATGTCAAAAGTTGATTTTTTTTTTCTCTGACTCTTAACCTGACAAGCGCGATATAGAGGTAGGTGCTAGGGTAGTTATTTGTGCATTTCTAGCCCTGGATTCTGACAGAATTCGTTATATTTACAATATAAACCATTATTTGTTTTCGGTATGCTTTTATTTTACATATATGATGTATATATGAACCTTCAAGAGTGCTAAAATAAGTGGGAAAAGCATTTGGGTGGTGAAAAACGAAGATATTGGCCACCCGGTCATAATCTCAGGCGAGAGAGAGAGACAGGCAGCCTTCCCCTCTCGCTGTCTGGGAGTCAACTGAGAAGAGCGGGGCGGTGTGTGACGGTGTCTGGGTGTTGCATAACGATCTTTTATGCAACCCACTTGTGCTACATTATCGCGGGAGAGAAAAATAACCGATAAATGATGATAATAAGGTGATAATTGAGGAGGGGAGGGAGGGGGGAATAAGGTGGGGAAGGAGGGGAGGGGGGTGGGTGAGATTTACATGGATGAGTACTGGAGGGGAATTATCTCACCTAGAGACAAATTCCTTTGTTTTGATAGGCCCTTATTTTTTATGGAAGGCTTTTTTTATGGTCCTGCTTCCGTGAGGCCTATCGCGTTCCCTATAGGAAGCCTTCCGTGAGGCCTATCGCGCTTGCCGGGTTAAGAGTCTCCCCGCAGTGCGCCGGGGGAACTCTTAAGAGTGTCCCCGTAGCTCCCGGGTTAATGCACAGAAAACCAAGTACATTCAATTTTCTAACCGACAGAATCTTATTGACTCCCATATATTTTGTAATGATGTAAATATTCCCACTTCCCCTAGTATTGACATTCTCGGTGTAACATTAACTACTAACTTGAGCTGGACACATTATGTTAGAAGCATTGCTAAGAATGCCTCTAAAAAACTGGGACTCTTGTACAGAGTTCGAGAATTCTTCACTGACGAGCAGTTGGCCGTAATATATAAAAGTCATGTGCGTTCTCAGATGGATTACTGTTCACCTCTGTGGAGTGGAAGTGGAGTGGTTGCATTGAGGCAGTTGAACAAAATTCAAAATAAAGCTATTAGATTAATCAATAACCCTGCAATCACACAGGACCTTCCTACATTATCCATACGAAGAAACGTTGCATCCCTTGCATTATTCTACAGATATTTTCACAGCAATTGTTCCGAGGAACTTGCTTCAATTGTGCCGTCTCTCAGCATCTTTCCCTGTAGAACTAGGGCAGCTGAGAGCGCCCATGAATTTACACTTTCTCCTCCACAATGCAGAACTTCTGCTTATCAAAATTAATTTATCCCTAGAACTACTACTCTTTGGAATTCACTTCCCTCGAGTTGCTTTCCACAAACTTACAATCTACAAAAGTTTAAATCCAGTTGTTACAAACATTTTATGAATGGAGGATGCCTTTAGGCACATGGACCCTTTTGTTTTATCTGTGTTTTTTCTTCCTCCGTTCATTGTCAATTAAAAAAAAAAATGGAGACAGGACAGAACCTTGAGGAACACTGGAGTTGATAGGTTGAGGAAGTGAGCGATGGCCGTCCACAACTGCAACTATGGAGCGATCAGAAAGGAAATTAAAGACAAAGGCACAGCTAGAGGGATTAAAACCGGAGGGTAGTTTGGAAACTAGAGATTTGTGCCAGCCTGCATCGAAGGCTTTCGATATATCTAGCGCAACAGAAAAACTCCCCGAAAGGAGGATGACCAAGAGTTAGTAAGATAAGCAAGAAGATCACCAGTAGAGCAGCCCTTACATACACGCAACATCCACATTTGTCTTTGAATTGAGGATAGAGATATTAGGAGTATATTGAGAAGGGTTTGTTGTCTGTTGCCTTAGACAAGTGAGTTTCGGTGAGGAAAAGTAAGTCAGGTTTGGTAGAAGAGATATATGGTGGTCAACAGAGAGGAAGTTAGAGGAAAGGCTGCGAATGTAACATATTGATAAATAGAGTAGAAAGTAGAGGTCCAGAGTACGTTGAGTCCAGACCAGTGGACAATCCAATGAGGGCATTTATGCCCCCCATCCCCCCTTCCCTCCCTCCCTAGGACTCAGAAAGGAAAAATGTTGAAAGGTTTGTCACGCAGTAGAGTTAAAACAATATAGATAACTTGAGGGAGGAAGATGTGGGATAAAGAAGAAAAAAAGAGGTGAGATGGGATAAAGAGGAATGAGAGATTAATGTGTACGAGAGAGAGAGAGAAGAAGGGGGGAGGGGGTAATTTACAAGGAGGGAGGCCATGAAGGTAGAAAGGGGGAGAAACCACGAGAGGGATTCAGAGAAAGTGAGAAAGAAAGAAGGCACATAAATCAATGCGGGAACACTGTACTAAAAATCCAGATGGCGCTGGGGGTCTTATTCAAATGACTATCGTGTGTGATGCACCATTGAGGTGTTTGAGGGCTTTCGTGCTTTAAGAGGTTTAATACAGTTTGCACACTTATCTATGACACATAGTTGTGTAGTATATTTTTACTAGATTCATAATATGATGGTTATATACTCGGTAATGCAGTGAATATATAATAATTAACATAATTTGATACATAAATATCAGCTTACTTAACAAGAAATTTAGTTTCATCTAATGTGGTGTGATAGGCTGGGCGAAATTTGAATACTCATTGAAGTATTGTATTTACTTCCGTTTTAGTTACTAACAAACAAAATGTTCTTGATATAAATATTGAGATTGTTAATGAACAGTGCATACTTAAAGTATATCACAAAGTTGATGATTTTAATTTTAATGTAATAAACTTTCTTTTCCCTAGTAGTAATATCGATAGTAAAATAACTTATAATTGTTTTTATTCCCAGTTAATAAGATTTTGTAAAATCTGCACTAAAGTAGATGATTTTTGGGCTAGAGCTAGGTTACTATACCAGACTCTTAGTGGACAGAGGTTTTGAGGCAAGTAAATTGTTCCATAAATTTAATCTTTTTAGGGTCAATTATTGTGACTGTATTCTAAAATTTGACATCAATAATTTTAATCAAGCATTTTTAACTTGAAGTTTCTTGTATAACCTCTGTTTACTTTTTGTCTGTATTTATTGTTTATCTTTTTCTTTTTCTATTATTAATATTAATATTGATGATTTTTTAAATTGATGTTCTTGTTAAAAGAGTACTCTTTGTTTAAATCTGTTCTTACTTCATATTTTGCAATTATTTGTCTTTATATTATATGTATTCATTGTCGATAGTATCAATTGCTTGCTTTTGCGATTTCCTTAGTTTATTTGTGCGATAAATGTATGTTATGTGTAGGGTAGTTATTGATAGGGATCACTTGAGGCATGCTATGCTTACAGGTACCTACCCGATAGCACTATCGTTAGTGAGTGCTGTACTGTATTTTATATATTATTTTGTAATAGTGTAGATATCTTATCAATATTTGTATTTTGTACTATTGTCAATGTCTTGTCATGTTGCAAATTTGATTTTAAATAATATTTTGATTTAACATGTAGTTTCTTTATTCATGCAGAGTTTAGTAAAATTTACCAGAACGTCCCGGACTTCCCAAACTTGAGTAATTCCTTTAACGTGACGATAGTGCGTTGTTATATGTGCGATTAGTTTGCTTGTGAAACAGATTAACTTGTTCATGTAGTAATGTACACCCTATGTGGTGGATTGTGTTCTTTTATTTAATAATTTTCATTTTAGTAAGCGTTGTTTCCACATAGCGATTTTGATAATTTAATTTTACTTTATATTGTCCTTGTCCCAATTTTGGTTTGTTTAGTTTGCAAGTTTTACATTTTAAAATACGTGTTTCAGTAGAATTTGGCTGAACATACGGTATTATATTCTGTAGCTGTAAAATTTGTCAGGTTGAATGTCTGCGCCTGCACACTATAGTTTCTTTCCTACAAAATAAGCTATCGTGCGCTTCTAACCCTTCTTTGGCAGCGGGCAACTTATGTCGTGTGAAATAAATATGGACTAAGTGGCGGTTCACAACTTATGTCGTGTGCCATTTTCACCACGTAATGTTGCTGAGAGAGAGAGAGATGAGTGGTGGGAGGAGCGTAGCAAGCGTATGACTGCTCCAGACCACCGCGGCGGACCTACTGACATGAATCCCACCCTCCCCCACTCGCTACACAGGGAATTATGTAGGGAAAGTACCTAATTACATGGTTTTTGCACTCGTGTTGCGCGATCGTTGCAAGAGAACCAGTGGTTGTACAAGGATGGTTGGGGTGTCATTGGAAAGCTCTGTTTATGCCCTTTCAGGGATAGATACTTGTTTTACGCTCTGGGTCTTATTTAGGCATGAAAATTATCACGTAAACAACCCTATTTAGGGTAAAAACACCCCGCTGGGTGGTACATATAAATTACCGCCTAGGCCGCTCCTAAGTGTTAAGTTACCAATTTATAATCCACTATCAAATCGGGCAGCCAAATATGTTACCGGCTATATTTCTTATTAGACCAGTGACAGGAAATCAATCAATGTGAATCAGAATGTCATAGAACACAGAGGCAGCAAATTACATACGTGGAGATACAGGAAATTCGAAAAAGATGATGACAACATTTTTTACAACACTGCCTTTTCCACGGGCGACTGTTTAGGTCGTCAGCTGACCGCGGCTGGATATACGTACACAGTGTTGCCAAGGTCTTCTTTTGTTTGCACCATTGGGCTAGTTAGGATTCGTTCAGAAGCGTAGATTTGCGAGTTTCCATTTCAAACGATATTATATTCTTGATTTACAGTGTGATGGGGTGGATAGCCTCTGAAGTATTATCCTAACTAACTAACATTGAGGAAAGCGGAATTGGGCTGGTTCTATATACTATTAAAGTTGTAGAGGTATCGAGTGTTGAGTAGCCTATAGCTAGGCTACATTTCATACAAACATTCATCATGGCTTTCTGTTGGTTGTACTATACATGTATGGTAGCCTATGTGGTGGTGACTGAATAGCCTAATTAAGTGATTGTTTGTGAGGGGGGATTGGGACATTGATGCAGATTTGATGAGTGCATGGTTGTGATAATAATGTATGTGGTATTTCATTAATATTTAAATGATGTGACTAATATTTAAATGATGTGACACGTAGGCCACTACTCATACAGTAGGCTATATGGGACTAGGCCTAGTTATATTTGGGGAACTCACAGTATCATGCATACATGGCTGTTAAAGATAAACATATCAGAAAATGTGTGTGATAGGATTAAAATAGCTGAAATTGTCTGTTGTGCGGTATTAAGTGATTGGGCTACTTTTGGGCGAGTTTGGAGATGTGATGTGCGCTGGCACCTTGGAATACACACACACACACACACGCACACACGACACAATCTATAACTGAACATTTTACCTTTATTAAGACTATAATCCACATTATATTAAGATGTCCATCTGTGAGAAACAAATATCTACCACCATTACTGCTAATGTGCACATAGATGCACAACTAATGTCAAATTTAACAAAGTAAGTTAAGTGGGGAAGAGATGTTTACTGTCCGAGAAGTTTCGTATAATGACTATTATGGGTAGCGAACACTGGCATCAATTTATTATGCGCTTGCCAGATCTGAAACTAGTTTATAATTGTATAATCTAATATCCAGTAAAGTGGCTAATGACGATTATTTTATAAGTTCATCTCGAGTTTTTATACATATCATTTTAATTTTAGGACATGGATACCTATCTATTAAAATATTAACAGGACTATTTTTCGAATGTGTTTTTGTGGGCCTAATCAAATATGTTTTATTAATCATAAATACTTTGTATATTGGACAATGTACTGAATAGAATGTTAGAGTAATATGTCTGTACCATTCATGACTATAGAAATCCAGTGATATTTTGATGACTGCGATTTAAAAAATTCAATTCACTCGATGGCAACAAATTTAGGTTGGTGCGAACCAAAGGCGGGAAAAATAGCAGACGAATTTTTTATTGTCCCCCATTAAGCGCATCAGATAAGGTAGGAGAGAATGAAAGAGGGAAGCGGAGGGACCTGGTAACAAAGCCGTGGCGGTCGTGTGGAGAGCATGCTCACGTGTGAATCTGCTTGACCTGAGTTCGATCCCAGCCAAGGCGGACATTTAGTGGGTGTGGTAGTACGTCCTAGCGTGTTTCACATGCGCGCACCTATTCGAGGGACACCTCAACGACATATACAGACTAATAACACACATACTAAACCACTCCAACAGCTTCCTCTCTCACCAAAACCCCTTCTCCTTCTCTACACTCTTCAGAAAATAGGAAAAGTAGAAAGTATCTATGAAGTGCCGTTGTAAAGGCTTATCCCTCAATACCTTCACCTGACTCTCTCTGGAGGCCATCGCGCAGTCACAAAACCAGCACGTATCTAGCCTCTATGTATCGGGTATTTGTCTCGTCTATAATCGCCTCCAAAACAGCATCTCGGGTGCTCTAACTCTTGTAATCTAACTATATAAAATACTATATAATCGTTAATTGGTTCAACGAGATCATCCTTCTTCTACCTGACCATTCTGTATTATATATGGTTTTTAATTACTTACTAACTAATTATATTCTTTGGGTACAGAGAGCCTTGCAAATTAGTAAATGATTGTGCTAGATCTCTGAGGTTAGTTAGTATTTAGAATGTTGAAGTTATTATCAAAATTATCAACTATTCTAAATAAATCATGTTCGAAGAAACCTAGAGTAACATTGAGGATTACCGAAGTTAGTTAACCCTTTCAGTACCAGCGACTTCTGTTATAATATATTCTAGCTATATTTAGACGGTTTTAAGCAGCTTAAGAAGGATCTGTAGTACCTAAAAGGCTCGATTGAGATGGTTTGAAGCCATAGAATTACCAGATATCCTTCCTGAACTGAATTGAATCTATTAGTAGTAGCCAGAATATAATCAAAATTATGTCGCCAGTACAGAAGGGGTTAAAGTATGTGCAGGACAATACAAAAAACTGACGCCGTTTTCCCAGACGCCATCTCTGGCAGATCAGCTCTATACCTTTAATGACACTGTCGCCAGAATATACAGTATATAGATAGAGATCTCTAGGAAACTCGAAGGGAGCCCAGTCTTCCCAAATTGAGTGTGAATGGACTTAATTTTGTTTTTGTTTCACTGATCTCAAATCAATGAAGACAATGAAATTGCGAATAGATGTGTGTAAGTTATAACATTATTTAATAATATTCCACTACAACGGTAGTATACAGTATATATATTCCTTCATGCATAATCTTAAATTAGATAAATATAATGAAAGTTTACTAGAGGCACAGAGAGAGAGAGATAGGAATTATGCTTTGGTTGTAAACGGTGAAGGCGTCCACAAAAATCCATAGGTATACTGTAGATGAAGGACATAATATTAAGTTTTCAATAGTTATTGGTAGATGTCATCTACCAATAACTATTGAAAACTTAATATTTCCTTCATCTACAGCAAAGCCGGGCAACTTGACCAAGCGATTTGTGACAAACGCCTAATGTTCAGGGCCACCACTTCTCGAGAATTACGTCATCTGACAAAAACAAATAAAACAAAAGTAAGGACGGGTGCACAAGCATGCATTCAGTTCTATGTATAGACTACAATCATATCTGTAGCTAAATAACAAATACAAATATGAGTCGTATCTATGAGGAAGGCGAAGATCAGTGATGGTGCCTTGTAATTCAGTAGAGATCTGATTACACCGGCTTATGAAGAAATGCCCCTTACCATCACCATCTCGCAACATCGTATTTAGAAAGAAAAGAAAGACGAGAGTGTATTGTATCAACAGTCATCTAGCATCATAGGAAGATGTTGAGCTTCGGATATATGTACTCTTGAACATGTTCAAGTCAACGTTGTACATTATTATCTCAAAAACGAACATGTGTAATGTATCACTGATAAAATAAAACGAAGACAGATTAAATTTTACTATAACTAATGAGCTTTGAGTGTGACAAAGTAAGAGCAACCTCAAGGGCAAAACTACAATACACTGGATTGGGTAGAGGATGTACTTTTGTAAAGGTGTGAAGGAGTTCTGCTACGTTGGAATATATGAACATTGATTATGGTGATTCACCTCCATTTTTGTTTTGTTTTCACTAGAAAAACTTAGAAGCGGTTACTACCTCTAACAAGCATAATCTTCGCAAACATTATTTAGCGTAGATGATTATGGAACAATTATGCATGCTACCTACATCATCATCAAATTGCTTTATGGTAAAGAAACGTGAACAGAAGAGGAGGATGAATATGTTCATAGCCTTGATCGTACAGATCTGCTGCTTGTGAAATGGATGTGCAGTGATTCTTTGAAAGCCAGAATATGTAGCACAGATTAGAGAGGGCACCTGGATGTTAGTGTGCAGGCGCATAGTAATTATAAAAAAGGTTACTATATCATGCACTGAACATTAATGCAGATAATCATGTGACAATGATTATGAGTATGACTATAAGGGCGAGACACAGAAGTGGAATGGGGTTCAGCGAAATTTAATTGGGTCTTAAGGTTAAATGAGGACACTGTACTCGAGTATAGCACATATAATAACGTAATTTGGAAGACAAATGTCGTCATTTCATGCAAATTCCAAGGGTTTTCAAAATAAAGTATCCTCTATAATGATCATGTCACGCACTATCAGAATAAGCTGTATAATTAGTTTGATATATTGGATAATAAGAAACTTACAGCAATTGTTGAGAACACCGATGTCTTCTGGAAATACGAATCTACTTCATGCAGTGTGTTTTTCAACTGTAGAAACATTAGGAAAATAATCGAAAACCCGGCAAAAAATAATAATTACAAAAATTAATAAACTGTTATGTCCGTAATTCGTCTTATGCTCCTCATTATTCATAATTAAACTTCATATAAGTTTATTTGTATTGTAGCTTTTAAGATACCAGTAGCTTCTACTACCTATAATACGTTTAATGGGGTATACTAAAAGGCAATGTATATAATGGTTGTGAAGATATTTACAAGACGATCCACGCGGCTTACTGCCTGGATATACACATTTATCGGAAGGGCAATTTCTGGGCCACACTGTATAAACTTGTGACGTCACTTGTTCCAGATTCAGACATTATAGTACTATAGAGGTAGAGGGAAAATATCAATCTATGTTTATAGCGGAAAATAATAATTACAAGTATAGCTGGCATTTGCCTAACCACACTATCAAAGAAATTACCAGGTAGGCCTAAAGTGAACATTAATTTTATTAATAAATCACTATAAATATCTTATAATGTAATGAAAGTTATATAATGTAGATTTTAAAATATATATTGTGTATATAAATATGTCATTCTACAGTACTAGGAAATTTACTATGACTTTTGTATTTTATTGTTTGCGGATTGAGCAGACGATACAGGATGTTCGTGTATAAATGAATATAATAACGTCAATATATTATTATGTTCCCTCCACCAACCGACTTTACTCCTAAACTCAAATAATAAAATCAACAAATACATGTGGCAGTCCAGGGATTCGAACCTAGGATGCTCACACCGAAATTCAGTGCATTTATCCATTGCGGTACGAAGACAGTTAAAGAATGGTGGACAAGCCTACGATTTATTATGCAGTTTCGAATCCTGCATATCAATCTCAGCATGTACACAATTCCAACTGTGCTATCATAGGCTATGGATAGATGGATGGAAAGAGTATTTAATGGGGCCTTAACCCTAAGGCCTCCCTATAAACTACCCCTGAACCTGAATGAATTATCATGTTACCTCCACCAACCGACTTTACTCCTAAACTCAATTAATGAAATCAACAAATACATGTGGCAGTCCAGGGATTCGAACCTAGGATGCTCACACAAAAATTCAGTGCATTTATCCATTGCGCTACGAAGACAGTTAGAGAAAGGTGGACAAGCCTACGATTTATTAAAAGGAAAATGTGTTGTACACTCTGGAACATAAATTGTGGCCTTAAGTTTGTTAAGCTATCCCGAACTAACTCGAGTCTTCCCATTAATTCTTTGTCTATTGTTTATATGTTGGAAATTTCATATTGGGCCAGGATTTATTTCTTAGAGTGTACAGTACAAGTAATAAACACATTGTTTTGTTCACTTACATGCCACTCAAGATGCACAAGTGTGAAGAAGGCGATAGCACAGTGGATAGCGTTGTGGACTGTAGACCAAATGGACCGCGTCAGGTTTGTTTTCTGGGGTGATCGGATTGTTCCTGTTGTTTTAAAAAAACATCCTGGCTACACCGACACAGAAATACCCCCTGTAGGCTATCATCACTAGTTCATAGCATAGAAGATGCCCGACCATACACTAAGATGCTTTGAACGACCGTATAGCTGCCCTCTCCAAATCAAGTTATTTAGTTAGCTAAAATAGAACTTCAAAGGTTATCAATCTTTCTAGAATATTAAGCAAGCACAATTTAAGTTAAGAATAGCATCAGGACTGGAACCCCTTTTCGAGATCACCAGTCCCTTGCTCAAGTGAGGTTTATAAATTAGGTGTCATCATCTAGTGTGGCAGAAAGGAAGCAACCAACAACTTGAAGATCCACTGTGACCATCTAGTCACCTAGTGTAACTCAAATGAACACTCAGCATCTCTAAGCTTCAATCGATAATATCGGGGCTACTGAACATCCTACAGTACCAAGGTTGAGACCAAAGAGAAATAAAGGAAAGAGGAGAAAGTGGTTATTTCCTGCCGCCAACTAGGAGTGTCAGCACTATCGTGGGGTATAATATTATAAGCAAAAGGCCCCAGAGGATATTCCTTATTAAATACTCTTTGATATCTGCGTGCCTGGCTTGTTTGCAGTGTTACCACAATTAGGGAAAGTCCGCATAATGCGGGGAGCGTTAGGTTAAAGAGGGAACGTCTTTAAGAGTGAATTAATGTGGGTAAAAACACATGTAAATTATTTAAAATAAAATACATATATAAAAGCAAGAGGAACATATTAAATATACATATACACTATTAATAAAACAACACAATCTACACTCAATGAGAGCTCTGTGGGAAAGCCCTATTGTGGCCATGGCCTTCCTCAGGGACTCGGGGCTGTTCGGCCAGGCAGCTTAGGGAACAACAACAAAAACAACTATTAAAAATTCTTATATATGATGCAAGCTTATAACTCTAAGCAACACAACAAGAATGAGAATGTAATTTTTATTATATATTATTAGTTACATGTTATGTAGATGTTAAATTGTAAAGTTGCACTAACACGACATTTACACGAAATACGCTCTTAGGTTATACTTATGACATCTAGGGATATTTTGTCCCAGCCTGTTTGACGTTGGCAACTCCCGAATCTCACAATAACAATGGCGGGGCTAGAGGAGGCTTGCCGTTGAACCTCCTCATAATGACGACAATTTTACGATGATCTGGCCTTTACAGTAGCCTCTACTTATGTCTATTGAACTCTGTAATGTTCATGTTTACAGAGTCTCTGGATAACATTGAATTTATTATTAATATCGTTATTAGAACAAGATAGGGATTATTACGAAATAATAGGGACCCTCCCATTTTCTTTTGCGATTGTGCTGCCATCTCACGAACGCGCGGCTCACTATTTTCAGATTTGTGACGTCATGCATTCGTCTCTGTCTTTACTCTATGGTTGAGACCAACACATAAAATGGTACACAGCTGATGACGTCATAAGGGACTCTGGCAGAGGGTTTTTTCTTTTAGCTGAGGTCCAGGTGTCCTTTAAATTTGTTGTTTATGTTGTTGTTGTTACACACTTGTCGAAATGTTGCTCTATTGTTGTTTAGTTTTAGACTGCAGTTTCCCTTTAAGCATTACCAACCATCATCTCCCCCCCCCCTTCCCCCTTCCCCATTGCAGAGTAGCATTAGCCAACCCTTGCCAAAAGATACTATCTGGGGGGCTGGTGATGTTTGCAGAGGATATGCCTCATATTTTGCACAATGTTGCTCACTTGGTTCATAACTATTATAGCACCGATGCCATCCCTGTCTTGGTCCAGTATCACAGAGAAGGCGGCAGTTTCTAGAGATGATATTTAACTAGTCTGTGTTCATCTCCCACCATCTATCTATATAACTATATTTCTTTCTATCGATCTAACTATCTATATGTATACTATATATATATATATATATATATATATATATATATATACCGGTATATATATATATATTTATATATGTTACAGATAAATCAACGTCCTCCATTTGAGTTGCAACGCCTCACACACTTTTTCGTAGTGCAGGAGGGCGGATTAGTGAAAGAGGCAAATGTATACTACATATTTTCCTGCCATTGGTACTTCATTAATCAATTGACGATAATTTCCCAAGCAGTTTACAGAACGATACCTTCACTGTTTAACATTATCCGCTCTCGGAAATATGGGAAGCAGAAGGGGAATATTGAATTACTAAGTTCACCCATTTATCTGACTCCCCAAGAATATTTACCAGTATAGTTATATTGAAATACCTATATATATAATAATCTTAATTAACTTCCCTCCCATCACCAAACATCCTCAATGGAATTCTAAATAATTGTCGATATTTTGCATTACTTAAGCAAATACTGTAAGTATCCAAGAAGAGATAAGTCTCATCTAACTAGGTGGTTGTGAAGAGCAGAGTTTATTTTAACTACCAATGTGTTTAAGTTAAATGGCTGACGATACTTAATGCAAATATCATCAAACTTGAAGCGTTCCCAGCGAACTTGTAGGAACTTTGGAGGTCTCAGATTGAAAAACTGTTAAGGATATTTATATTGTTATAAACTCAAGGCAAACTTTACCATTCAAACATTTATACTGTCACTTTGGTGTGGAAAATTGCACTATGTGCCATTGATTATACAATTTACACTATTGAAGTATTGCCCTAAATATTCGTAATAATTGTATGCTGTAAACCTTTCAAGATCACAAAGTCTCTTTTATAATGCTTTGCTACGATACAATAATAATAAATGTTGTTAAGGAAACACACATATGGATAAATATATTGCATATCAAAAGCAAATAAAGACATTATAAAGTTATATACAGTACAGTCAAGGCCAAACACTGTGTCTTAAATGTACAATTTCAAATCTGATTATTGCTCTAGTTACGAGTGAAAAAATATTAGTTTCGTTCAGTGAGCTTTAGGAGTACTTTTGCATCAAAATAGTCGACACATTTTTGTGAGAGTATGAAGGTGTGATATGTTTTTTGTTATTTAACAACGTACAGGATATAGATGGAAACAGTAGGGTTCAATGAGTAAATTAGATAGCCAAAACTCGTCTTTTCAATATTTTTCATAACATAATAATAATATAATTACCAGCTCGGTAGTGTAGTGGAGAACGTCTCGGCCTCCCACCCCAGGTGACCCGAGTTTAAGCCCACGTTCAGGTATGAAGGTTCTTCGCATACACTGGTAGCCAGTACCGTTTCTTTTGAACAAGGAAATGGGTAATAGTGTCTGGTAATAAACTTTGGTCGAGCGCTATTGAAACTCGGAGCGAGGGCTAAAGATAAATGGTGTTATATAAGTAACCTGAACATTATTTATATTTATAAATGGTGTTATATAAGTAACCTGAACATTATTTATATTTATTATTATAAAAATGAACATATATTTTCGTTAAATTGTTGTACAGTGCATGTGGTTGTCCATTATCACCAAGGTTAATTTGGTTTTGAATTCTACCCTAAATGTTTATGTACAGCCGAGGATAATTCATGCCCTACAAGTTACGTATGTTTGTTTTCTCGTCTGAACAAGATTTATACCAATTCCTTACATATTAATTATCCTAGTTGTGGTAAGTGTCAATGATAATTGGGCAGATGGTAGTAGCTAAACAATCAAGTGATTCAGGGATCAAATATTAAGGAGAACGGAAGAAGCCCAAGACCTACGAAAAATAAAATACAATGATAAAATCAGTTTTACATTTGTTTAACGAATTTACATACCCAATGTGTTAATTTATATTTGACCGTTTAAAGGCTAAACACGTAGAAGGAAAATATATCAACAAACAGTCCTAGGTTAATTTATGGTGATGATTATTGTTTGTATATGACCTTATTTAACCCATGACCAACTTGCTTATGTCTTTGACCTGTGAGCTGGATCATAATTATATTGACGTCTTGACTGATGTTTCCACAGACAAATTGGATATATTTAAATGCCTCTGTATAATATCCAGCCGGTTGATCAGGAGTGTATGACCCGATTTCTTGACTTTGCAATATTTATATAGAAATATGTCCGAAATACTTCCATATGAAACCCAATTAGCTCTTAGAATAACTTATGTAGGCGACTGTACACTCCTTCCCTCCCTCCTTGTCTACCCAGGCTCACATTCCTCCCTACCTGCTGCTACTCCCACCATACCTGGGTTAGTCTACCTTACCTCCCCCTCCCTCCCTTCCTCTCTCCTGCCAGCGGCCCCCTCATCCTTTGGTTCTCCTTTATATCCTTCTTGTCATACCTGGCGTAGTTGCGGGTCTGTCTTACAACCCCCCCCCCCCCCCCCCCTCCCACACACACACTCACTCTCTCTCTCGTGATGGACTTATTAGTCTTACGAATGAAGCTTTAATCGAAAAAATAAAAATGAAATGCAGATACTGATACAGTTCACAGTAATGTGTTAAGTCAAATCATCAACAACACATTGTCAACGATTAACTCACTTTAAAATACATTAGTCATGCTTTGATTCTTGCTGCCTCGGCGCTCATCTTGGTGTTTTTCCCTTTGGTGCCAATGATGTTCTGGTTATCTAGCCTAGTATCTTACAGAAGGGTTACTGGCATACTACCCTGCTTTAAAATCAATATAATAAACCTTTATTCCCACTTACTAGTAATGGAGTGTCTAAATAACAATGCACAATAATATAATGAGGATATTTTCTCATTGTCTTATGCATGAGTAATTCGATTGGCTTTAATATACCTACTTAAATATCTAGTTGAAATATTATACATAACATCAACATATAAGGCCTAACCTTTAGCCTACACAACATCTAGAAAGAAATCTATCTATTGTTACGCTTGTACTATTTTTGCTAACGCTGAAAATTTAGCTTGGTAAAGGTAAAGACTAAATAAATATTTCAAGTACATCCTTTAGTAAAAATACATTTAGTGTTTATGTAGATTTGAAAACCATATACGCTTCTTTTAATCCATTCAGTACATGTGACGTCCTTTTCAATTTATTCCGGCAACTACTAGACGATTTTATGCAGCTTAGGAAAGACGCCTACCCAATAAAAGGCTACAGACTATCTCAATTAGTCATTTTAGCTATCCTATATCCTACTTAAGCTTCATAAAATCGTCCAAATGTAGCTGAAATCAAATAAAACAGACGTCGGAGGCACAGAAGGGATTTATGACGGTCAGGAATGGCCTCTTGTAGACAAAGGGTTAAGGTATAATTGATACTAGAAGAAATTATTAAGAGATAAAAATGGTAATGGTTGATAGAAGTATAACTTGAGAACACCATAAATGAGTCGTTCTGGACATCGGGTTATTTAGTGTTGTTTAGACACCAACAGCTTCTGCTCAACTGACCATATATAACACATCAGTTTCGCTCATTATGACGTTGCCAGAATATATATATATATATGTATTAGTGGTGTGCCCCTTGAAACAAGAATGTCTATAGGTTTGCTGATATAAACTATCCTCCATAAGGTTCCTTAAATATATAATTGACCCGATGTGCTGGAAGATGCCAGATTCTGTACTACACATCAAAGTAATTAGATTTTTGTATATATTGATCATTACCTTTAATGTATGTGTTCTATGTAAATAATATATAATACAAATTGGCTAAAAGACAAACTAACAAGGAGCAGCCAAGCCCAGCGTGGATCACAAGTGTTTATCTAATTACAAATATGTGTTTACCTTATAGAACACTATCCTGATTAACGACCATACTTGGGACGATAGTCTGCCGCGACCCATCTTATAAGGTCCAGAAGGTCACGCGACCATCCTTGTAAAGCTAACATCACATATGCCTATTCCTATACAGGTGGGTAGAACGTTGGTTATCTTACACTGTATACCAATTGATAGGTTCAGGCTATAAGGAAGTTGGATCCGTAAACATAATACAAAACAGAAATGCAATAATAATGTAGGTTTCTAATGGATAGAAAGTATGTTGAATTTGATTTAAAGTATTTATAAATGCACTATAACCATAGTTTACCTAGAATTTGTGTTATAAATCGATGTCTACAGCTCCAACATCCGTATAGGCTGAAACTCGTAATTGGTTAATTGCATGTTTATAACTGCGAAATAATGCGCCGTCACTTCTTTAGCAATAGCAATATAAATACATAAATTTAACCGGACGGAAATATGTTCTGTGATAAGGTTTTGGACGAGAGTGTTTAGCCTAACGAGACCTGTTATAATCTGTCATCACACTGCTAAGGTGAGCCTTTAACCTGTCACTTTATTTAGTCTTAGCACGGTCCGCCCTTCTATCTTCCCAAAAATTAAGTTAGCAGGGTAAATATCAATTAAGTTTTTTGTTGTTTCACTTGGATAAGGAACCAACAATCTGACAGTTACTTCATCTGATTGTGGGTAAATAGGATAGATTTATGACCGAATCGCAAATGATTCCATACTTTCTTCAGATATCATTGTCAGTCATTAACGTACACATTCACTTATTCACTCACAATATTTGTCTCGCTCTCTACGCTTTAATCTTTCTCACCCTCGTTTACTTTTCTCCCTCACCCTTTGTTTCTCTTTCTATCTTCCTGAATAAAGTATATTCTGATACAACAACGCTTTCAGCATTTCTTATTAATATTAATCTAATGAAAAAAAAACATCTAAATAATGTAAGCAAATGTTAAGACAATCATATAAATATTTTCAATTCCAGTAAGTATGTTATGCATCGCTAATAGTTTTCCATTTGATACAAGTTGGTGTGATTGTTATTGTTAATGGGTGTGCGAGGTGTGGTGATGATGATGATGATGGGTGAGACAAGTGTTGTGGTCAGAGGTTTGAGTAGGGGGGGGGGGTCAGACGGCAGGCACAATGGTCATTAACAAAGGAGTACAAGGGAAATGAAGCAACAACAGGTCTGGGGACCCTTCCAGGCTGCTTGTCCTCCAAAACACTGAGGATCAATTGTCCAAACAGTGGTTTAGAGTGGGTAAGGGAACATTGGAAAGGGAACTACTGCACTGGAACTAATGTCAGTGGCAGGATTAGGAAGTTAGTAGGGGACAGGTGGGTTAGTAACTGAGGGGGGGGATAAAATAAAGTTATTCATTTACAAACGCAGTCAGTCGCGGGTTTGATGCAAGATATTTGTCTAGGCGAAGTTTAAATGAATCAACGGAGCTGCAGTCTATAATGTCTCGGGGAAGCCCATTCCATAAGTTGACAACTCGATTGAAGAAGAAATTCTTAGATTCGTGCGAGTTAAAAGATTTACCGATAATTTTGCAACCGTTTCCCCGCTTGTAATTAGATTGGTCGATAGTGAAGTACTTACTACAGTTCATATTGTCGATGCCTTTGATGATTTTGAACACTTGAATTAAGTCGCCTCTTAATCTGCGCTGGGTTAAAGGAAATAGATTTAATTCTCTAAGACGCTCCTCGTATGGTTTGTTCTTTAGGCTAGGTATAATTTTGGTAACTCTACGTTGAACTCGTTCTAGCTTGTCTATATCTTTTTGGTAATAAGGGCACCAGGATTGAACGCAGTATTCCAGAAGAGGGCGGACTAAGGAATTGTAAAGGGTTAGGATAACTTCTTTGGATTTGTGCTCAAATGACCTGCCTATAAAACCAATTATTATGTTTGCTTTCTTAACAACTTCTGAACATTGTTGACTCGGTTTCAGGTTACTCGATATTGTTACTCCCAGATCGGTTTTTCTGTTTACATTCTTAAGCTGAGTGCCATTCATCAAATAGTTTGCTTTCTCATTTAGGTATCCGATATGTAGTACTTTACATTTATCCGCATTGAAACTCATTTGCCAAATTTGGGCCCAACGTGACAACTTATCTAGATTGTGTTGCATATCGTCAACTTGTTCTTTTTAGAGTACGCTATTTGCAATTTTTGTATCGTCAGCAAATTTTGAGATTGTACAGGTGAGACCCTCATCTATGTCGTTGATGTAAATTAGAAAGATAATTGGTCCTAGTACCAATCCCTGGGGTACCCCGCTACTTACATTGGTCCATTTAGATGCCTTACCGTTTATGACTACTCTTTGCTTTCTGTCGCTGAGCCAATTTTCTATCCATTTCAATACACCATCTTGTATTCCATGCGCTTTTAGTTTTAGCAGTAAACGTTTGTGGGGAACTTTGTCAATGGCCTTTTGAAAATCAAGGTATATAATATCTACAGCTTTACTCTCATCGTAGAGGTTGAGGATATCGTGGAAGAAGTCTAAGAGGTTTGTTAAACAGGAACGTTTTTTACGAAAGCCGTGTTGTGTATCTTTAAGTATGTATTTCTCTAAGTGATTTACGAGTCTGTCTCTTATGAGTGTTTCTACTGTAGCATTTTACATACAACTGAGGTCAAGCTAATTGGACGATAGTTACTGGATTTGCTGCCTTTTTTTAATATCGGTGTTACGTTGGCTAGCTTCCACTGATCAGGCATAGTTCCAGACTGCAAGGATTTATTGAATAGCAATGTCAGTGGTTTGGAGAGCTCATCCTTAGCTTCCTTTAGAACTCTAGGTGAGATTGTATCAGGTTCAGGCATTTTATTTACCTTGAGTTTATCTAAACAATTCAATACTTCTCTCTCTGTAACGGTGATATTGCTTAGAACATCTGAATGATCAATCTGAATCGGCGATGGTGTAGGGATATCACTGAGGTCTTCTGTTGTAAAAACTGATGCAAAGAAGGTATTGAGGGCATTACTCATTTGTACTTCGTCTTTGGTGTATTCTCCATTTTCATCGACTAACGGTCCAACAGTTGAAGTAACTACTTTTTTCTTTCTGATATAACTATAGAATTATTTCGGGTTCGTTTTACTTTGATTCACAACATGTAACTCCAGTGTCTTTTTACTTTGCTTAATTAACTTTTTGGCTTTGCGTCGTAGCTCTACAAATGTCACCCGTTCTTCGTCATTTTGTGAGGATTTGAATCTATCATTAGCAAACTTTTTAGCAAGCAGACAGTTTGAAATATCTTTACTCCACCATTTGGGCTTATTATTATGGCCTGTACGCCGTATTTTCGATGGTATGCAGTCTTGCACTGCTTTTAGGTAAGTGGTTTCGAATACTTTCCAATGTCGTTATTGTTAATTAGAAAGCTCCAGTCAGTTTCTTTAAACATTGCTCTAAGTTTAGGAAACTTTGCTTTAATTAAATTAGGGACTTTCTCGATGCTGCTATTTGGGTCGTTACTAGTAAACTTTAAACTGAAAGTTATTGTACGATGGTCGCTGTTACTGAATTCATCACCGACATTCAAATTCTCTATCAATTCTTCTTTTGTTGAAAGTACAAGGTCAAGGACATTATTTCCACGGGTTGGAGATCTAACAAATTGATATAGCGAATTATCTTGCAAGTTTGCATACAGATCTTGTCCAGAGTGTGAAGTAATACTATCTCCCCACTTGGTCACAGGTAAATTGAAGTCGCCAAAAATTACGGTATCTTGCGAGTTACTTAAGTCTGCAATTTGCTCATACATTTCTCGGTCGGTTTGCACTGATTGAGCTGGAGGTCTGTATATTAGTGCAAGTATTATTTTTGTACCTTTATTATTCTTTATTAGCACAAAGGATGTGTCGACGTTCACAATTTGAGGTTTTGACAAGAGGGTAGGGTTAAGACTTTCTTTGATAAAAAATAAAACTCCACCTCCATTTCTATTAATTCGGCTGTTCTCAAACATTACATAACCGGGAAGTGAATACTCTGCTAAATAGTCTCTGTCTTCTGTATTGAGCCAAGATTCTGTTATGCTAATAACATCGTAATTTTCCGTAAACACTTGTTCCTCTAAATCTGAAAATTTATTGCGTATGCTACGAGCGTTTGCATAGAAAACATTCAAAGTTTTGGATTTGGAATTCACGGAACGCTCTATATTCAAATTATTGGTTCTGCTCGGATCAACATTTATGTACCTGCCTGCCCTTAGTCCCCGATCCTCGTCTCTGGTTGTCCTCGGTCCTCGGTGTTCTCGATCATTGTTCCTAGTGGTCCTCGGTCCTCGATCATTGTCTCTTGTGGTCCTCCGTTCTCGCTGTCCTCGATCGTCGTCCCTGGTAGTTCTCGGTCCTCGATCGTCCATGGTCCTCGATCCTTGTCCCTGGTGAGAGAGAGAGAGTTACAGTTACCTTAAACCTTTAATCTATCTCTCTCTCTCTCTGTATATATATATATATATATATATATATATATATATACCGGTATATATATACCTGTATATATATATATATATATATATATATATATACGGTATATATATATATATAGAAAATATATATATATATAGAAAGTGACCCAAGGAGATTACCTATACTCGAAGCTTTATATATCCAAGCCTTACATCCCAACATCAACAACCAAACTCTGGACCTTCAGATCCTTCCTTCTGCCAAAAGGCACTACCCTACAGGACCTAACACCCCTCCTCGCCCCCCGGTGCCCTTGACGCAGCCCCCCGCGCTACCTCCTTCAGCTTCGTCTTCTGCAGGCGCCACACAACTTAGGCCACGCCCCTCGACACGCAGCCAATCAGCTTCGACCCCACCTACTGACCACCATCCCGCATCCAGTGCGCATGCGTGGAGCGGTTAACCCCTTCTCTCTCCTAGTTTACGCTTCCACCCCTCTATATATACCCTTCCTGTTTACCTTTTATTTCATTCCTTCCTTACTTGATAATGCTGGTTGTCCAGTGAAACGCGTCGTATATCCTGTATCATCATGTACATTTATGTAACCCTGTACCACCATGAATTTTGCTCATCTCCTTCATCTACTTCCTGCCACCCAGCGAAAACTCATCAGAGACCTGGAAACTTTGAATAATAAAATTTCCAACGCAGAAATTGCCATTTCTTTCAACCTCGTATGTATTAAAGAAAATTTATTACCTGGCTTTACTAACATATATATATATATATATTTATATTGTTCAAGATGCAAAGGTCTGGATATTTCCGTATTGACGACCCTATGGTCATAGAACAATAATTAGACTAGTATAAATAATCACTTTGATATCGAACGAGTTATAACGGCTTCGCTGGGTTGACTGATGTACGACAACATATCGTACAACGCAGGTTTCTCTGTTCACACAAATATATAAGTTAACCGAAAAGTTGGCTTTGATGACTGGTATTTCACTAACTCAAAGGTAAACTTCGTTAACGCTAAACCGACATATTGATACAATATAATACAAAATAAATAAAAACAAACAGTAGTTGAAGCTAGCGATAACGCTAACAGCCTGTGTATTTGTTTGTTTTGGCTCGGCGATCCTGAATAACAGACATAAGCTAAACTTGTAATATGTTGTAGGTTGTAGCCTACTGCTTAGACATAAAGCTTTCCAATACATAGGCTATAATCATATAACACCAATATGAGATGCATAGGCTAATGTATACTATGTAGTGTATGCTCATTAGGTAGGCTACTCGTTAGGTGTAATTTTTGTCTTTCCCACTATAAACCTATAAGATTTACCATAAAGATATATTATATAAAAAATGCATCGCCCATCCTTCCTCTTTGCGCTAAAAAGAGAATAGTTATGGCTACGTTACTTGCAACCAGTTACCAGAGTAATGATGAGCAGCAAAAGGACGTAGAATATCTAGGCCTACTTCATTATTTTTATGCTATAGTAGTATTATGGCTAGCACAAGATAATTTTGTGTAATTGAAATGTTCTCAGAGAGTTAACTAATAATTAGGCTTTGGAATCCTGGTGAAAAAAATAAAGCATAAGGTCCATTTAGCCTTCATTAGTGACGCGATGTGCCGCGATCACTTCGTACGTCCATCACCGTTTGAAGGGAGACTGAAGGAGTCGAAGGACTCAGAAGGAGTAACAGTTGACAGTTGGATTAGGGTCGAGGGAGCTCCCAGGGTTACCAAGTCAAGAGGCTAGATACGTTCTCAAAAGTCGCTAGGAGGCAGACAGATTAATAATAATAATGCTTTATTCCAGACTCACACAATAAATTACTAAAATCACTAGAATAAGTCCACAATCTCTAGAATATCGTTCTAAAATGTCTGAAATATCTAGAATTTCGGCATGAAATATATCTTTAGATGTTAACACTTGCTGCTAGATCCACCTTTATACCTCTACATCTAGCGGGAAAGGTGCTAGATTGGCAACACTCCGTTTATTTTACAGCGAGGATGTCAGCCTGTCAACAAATATTTCCTTATTTTATTTCTACGAACATTAATTACGAGTTATCGATATTTATTCGCATAGTTTCTGTCTAGAATCTATATTAAATAAAGCATCCAGACTACAATATGTTATTCCCATTAATCATTGTTTTACTTGAAAAGCAATGAGAAACAATGAAAATTTTGCGATTCTGGCATCTTTGGTCCCAAGATTTGAAAAAAAAGGGTGTTGCCAGTTCTCTTTAAACAGTTGAATTGTTTCAAATAGTTCCTGTTTTATTTATCATTATCATTTAAAATTGCATTCGTATTTTTTTTTTTTTTTTTTTTAAAGAGACAATGAACGGAGGAAGGAAAAACACAGATAAAACAAAAAGGTCCATGTGCCTAAAGGCATCCTCCATTCATAAAATGTTTGTAACAACTGGATTTAAACATTTGTAGATTGTAAGTTTGTGGAAAGCAATTCGAGGAAGTGAATTCCAAAGAGTAGTAGTTTTAGGGATAAATTAATTTTGATAAGCAGAAGTTCTGCATTGTGGAGGAGAAAGTGTAAATTCATGGGCGCTCTCAGCTGCCCTAGTTCTACGGGGAAAGATGTGGAGAGGCGGCACAATTGAAGCAAGTTCCTCGGAACAATTGCTGTGAAAATATCTAGAATAATGCAAGGGATTCAACGTTTCTTCGTATGGATAATGTAGGAAGGTCCTGTGTGATTGCAGGGTTATTGATTAATCTAATAGCTTTATTTTGAATTTTTGTCCAACTGCCTCAATGCAACCACTCCACTTCCACTCCACAGAGGTGAACAGTAATCCATCTGAGAACGCACATGACTTTTATATATTACGGCCAACTGCTCGTCAGTGAAGAATTCTCGAACTCTGTACAGGAGTCCCAGTTTTTTAGAGGCATTCTTAGCAATACTTCTAACATAATGTGTCCAGCTCAAGTTAGTAGTTAATGTTACACCGAGAATGTCAATACTAGGGGAAGTGGGAATATTTACATCATTAAAAATATATGGGAGTCAGTGAGATTCTGTCGGTTAGAAAATTGAATGTACTTGGTTTTCTGTGCATTAAAGGAAACTAGATTCTTTTGTCCCCATTCTTCAATTCTAGAAAGGTCCTGGTTCAGAGAAATTGCAGTGCTTATTTTTGAATTTATAAGATCGGGTTGGGTGAAAGAATTAGTAAATGTGAAGGAACTGTGGAGTGTTGAGTCATCTGCGTAGGAATGAATTGGATTATGAGTGGTAGATATGAGATCATTGATATGAATGAGGAACAGAGTTGGGGCCAAAACTGATCCCTGGGGAACACCAGCATGTATTGAGTGAAATTGAGAATAAAGGCCATCTACCATTACACATATTTTTCTGTTATGAAGATAAGAAGAAATTAGTGGAACTAATGATGCAAGGCCGTAGTGTGACATCTTCGACAATAAGGATTGATGCCAGACTCTATCAAATGCCTTTGATATATCCAGTGCTATTGTATGTGTTTCACCATGTTGGTCTGTAGCTTGGTTGATTTGATGCGTAAGAAGGCAAAGAATGTCTGCAGTTGATCGACATCGTCTAAAACCATATTGCCTATCACTGATTAATTTATTATTCTCTAGATGCTTAATTATGTGATTATTTAATATAATTTCAAAGACTTTACCAAGAGTGGAAGTTATAGCTATTGGTCTGTAGTTTGATGGATCTGACGAGGCACCTTTTTTAGGAACTGGATGGATGTTTGCTTCTTTCCAGGGTACTGGGAAGCATGAGGTATGAGTACATAGACGGAAAATTGTTGCCAATACAGGAGCGAGCACCAAGGAGCAATTCTTAAGTACTATTGGAGGAATTGCATCTGGACCAGGAGCCTTATCTACTGAGAGATTCTGCAAAATAGTTTTGACATGTCTGGTGTGGATCTTAAGTGAGGGAATTTCAGGCAAATTAAAATTAAGTACAGGGACATCTTGATTTATTTCATCTAAGGTTGAGTTGGTGGAGAAAATATCCGCAAGAAGGTTAGCTTTACCTCGCGGGTCACTTACAAGATTGCCAGTCGGATATTTTAATGATGGAATGGATGAAACAGTTGTGAAGTTGGATTTGAATGAGTTAAGAGTAGACCAAAATATTTTGTTATCATTTGGATTATTTAGAAGTTTATTTGCCTGCTTGTGGAGAAAGTTTGATTTAGTTAGGTTTAATACAATTTTGGCATGATTTCTGATGTTTCTAAAGTAATTAAAGGCTTCATGTGTTTTTGATCTTGTGTATGCATTGTAGGCTATTGCTTTTTGTTCAGTTACTCTAGCACAATTATGTGCTATAAATTGTCACTTTTCCCTTTCTCCCTCTCTCTCCGCATATGTGATGATCTCATTCCATAATATTATGTATGTATAGGATGTATGTATGTATATCTGTATGTATGTATTTATACACTCAGGCACATACACCATAGCTGGGGGTGGCTGAATCGAGACATAGACTAAGGGAATAAATAAAGATCAATGATAGGAGAGAAAGTGATAGATTGATATGAAGGGAATAACAAAATTCACAATTATATCTCATCGTACATCTGGAATCACAGTCCAACCTTACAGGTGAGTGTAATCTTTCTGCCAAATGTCTCACTTTGCATCGTATCTGTTTCTTTATGTTCAGCGCCTTTCACGATAAATATCGTTAATATTAGAGAACAGGCATATTGAACTCATTGTTTTTTTGCTTAAAATCATTATTTGTTGTGTTCCCAGTGTTTTGATCAGGATAATTTGTAACATTGTACGTTATTAAAAAAAGACATATTATATTGGCTTAAAGTACTGAGGGTGGTACAATATTGTACCGCCCTGGATATAATAGGGTTAAGCCAAACGATAAGATGCCACTAAACGAAACACTGTTCATTGTATGAAATACTTCTAATTTTGTAGTTATTTACATTATTCCAGAACCTATTCCGAATGTTGTTGTTGTTGTTGTTGTTGTCGTGTCCTAGGCTGCCCGGTCGAACAGCCCCGAGTTCATAAGGAAGGCGATGGCCACGGTCGGGCTTTCCCACAGGGCACTCAAGGAGCGTAGATTATGTTGTTGGCGTAAGTGATTGTGTGGAATGCTATCTTATATGATGTGTTTACTAGTATGGTTTGCTGTGTTGCATCCTGGTCAGGTGGAAGGAAATGATGTATCATTTGGTGCTGTGAGACATTTCATCCTTGGCGTGACCTGTAGATTTTATGAATAGATTATGCGGAAGCACGAAATTATTGTTAAGCGAGAGAAAGAATTGATCAGACCAGACCAGATGGCTGGAGTAAAGTAGGAAAGAAGAACAATTGGACAGAGGTAGAACAAGCTGAGAAGTGATAAGTAAAGCAGAAGACTGATAGTTTTCGGGCTCAACCAAGTTGCTACATTGTAATTAATTGATAAGCGTAAACTAAAACGAAATACTTACAGATGAAGGGAAATACTAATTGAAGAAGACATTGACAGATGTGAGCACACAGTTGTAGACAGGAATACCCCAGACTAGATTTAAGAGGGGGAGGGGTCGGTTTTTCTGTCTCCCCTTCTCCCTCGTGTTTAGCCCCATTGTTTTTGTTTTAATTTTAAGACGTTCGGCCCATTATTTTGGCGATTTTAAGACCTTACGCCCCATTTATTTGTCAATATTAGGACCTTTCGTGTCATTTAGGTGTCGATTATTTCCTGGCGAGCGATAGCGAGCTTGTAATTTAAAGAGTAACAGGCCTTTGGCCGGGACATTTTTACTACCGAAACATTTACAAAATTATCTTGAAGGGGGGGAAGGGGGTCTAGGCGCTGTTTTTTTTTTACAGCTTGATAGAGGTCTAGGGAGGAAACTAAAAATAATGAAAAAATACAAAATAAGCAAATAAATACGCCATCTCCGCTTAAGGAAAGTTGAGGTAACATTGCGTGAGAGAGTACAGATCGCTGAGGAGATACACCAAAGTAAAGAAGAGGGAGGAAGCTTTAATTAAGAGAGATTGTGAGAACCTTAAAGGGATGGGAGGGCAGATGTTATCTTGTGTACCTGGACCCTTGCAGGTAAACACCAACACAACACAGTGGCGGCACCTTGGCACACAGATATGGTGCTTCATTGGAGGTAAAATATTTGATACATCATGATGAAAATATTCTTCTCAAATTATTCAGGTATCAAAAGAGAGTTATATCAAAGTATTAGGTTATATACAGTATAAGGAGGAATGAGGAATGGGCTATGGAGAAACACGTCGGGGCCCTGATGCAACCCAGATAAAAATTTCTAACTGTTCGTAATGAAGCCAATGGAGATCTTGATGTGTGAGTAAACAAAGAGATGATGTTACCTTAAAACACTACATGGTTTTATATTGTGAAGCTGTTTAGTATTAATATTCAACAACATAGGTCGATTAGGGGATTATTAGAGGCAATCTAGTGAAAACATTCGATTTTTTAACAAAAATCTCGCACATGACATCAGGATGAAAGACATGAGTTTACACACGGTAAATATATGTAAAGTCAGGCAGGATATGACAGAGGTGTTCAAGCAGACGTTTAATATTACTTAGTCTTACTTATGGGATACTGTACTGTATATTGTAACTATGAAACTAAGAGACCACTGTGACCAAAAGTTATATATTATATATATATACACATTATTATTATTTTGTTTTCTATGTGAGTGAGGGAGGCAAAAGGCAGAACTGCCTATAGCGAGTGCCTCCCCCATAGTTGAAAGAGTGACGGCCAAAATCAAGGGACGTTTGAGCCAAAATGCCTAGTCACACAGAGTTTGAACCAATTTAAGTCATAGGAAAGGGGAAAGACTGATTCTGGGAGAGAGTTCCAGAGCTCAACTGTTGAATAGAAGAAAGTTTGAGAGTAACGTTTCACTTTTGGGTTGGAGAGTTGCACAAAGTAGGGGTGGGATTGTGTTGCAAGACGGGTACCACGTGTGTGACGCATGTCCAGTGTGAGCATGCTGTACAGAACGCCTAGTCATGCCCCACTCTCGCTAGGATCGTCAGGGCAGGAACTTTGGCTGTAGTCTATGTAGAGTTTCCTAACTTAGTTCATGTGAGCCGTTGTACTATAAGTATTATGAATATGTATTTTGTTTTCATCTGAGTCAACGAGTTCTATTTTATATCATTAGTTATAAGTATTGTGTGTAAAACTTATTTGTAATGATGGGTTACAGAAACAGCCACAGTTGGGGGTCAGTGGGTGCGCCAGGCGGGAGGTGGGCCTAACTCACAAGCACTCCCCCCCCCCCCCCCCCCCTCAGTGCTAGGGGAGCCTTTGTCTATCCCAGAGGAGAGAGAGAAATTACGTAATGGTTGTCAGTGGGCGGTCCTTAGTAGTTCACGTTGGGCTCACTAGAGGGCCGGGTATAAAAAGGGAAGTCTAGCCATTTTGTCATCATTTTGTGGATGGGCGTGACCAAGGTCGCGGGACTTTTTCTCGCGACGGTCAGGACACCACCTCCTTCCTTCTCTTTATGCCGCCCTCCATCTAATCATAAGTTTTAAATAATAAAAGTTTTAATGAACTCGAATTTTAAGTATCTGAAATATACAGCCATCTAATCTTGTGTGCAACTATGTTTGCATAATATTATCTATGTACAGAGTAGACTAGGTTAGCAGAATCTCTGATCACTTTCCGCTGCTGGGTTCTCGTGATCTGTCCGGTGGGATAATACAATATCCCGCCGATCAGAAGCGGGGGCTTGGTCGGGGGAGTGCTTGGGAGGACGCTTATACACTGAATCTCTGAACAGCATTTTTGGGAGGCTTGTCGGGCGGGAATTGGTGCGATACTGCATCTAGCCTGTTTTTGCCGGACAAGCTTCTTCGGTGTGTTCGGAGGATGTGATTTAAATAAATATTCATTGGATTTAATATTGAAGTGAGAGTAATGAGTGGCAACAGGAAGAGGAGCTGAGCTGTTCTGGACCGAGCCAATTGCTACGTATCCACGAATTATAGGATACATTATTAAGAAGTAAAAACAGGCATACAATGACACACCACCGACTACAATGAAACGACTATTAATATATATGTATAGTAAAGAAATAATGGAGCATTCTGGTTGAGCCCGGAACCTATTTTACTCTTCTACTTTATTTCTAACTTCTCTCTTTACCTTGTTCTTATACCAATCCCACAAACCCTCCAATCACCCACCAAAATATCTTCAAGTCCCATGCTCCCCAACTCCTCCCAAATATATTTGTAATAGTTGCTTATATCTTTACTCCAGCCATCGGTCGGTCGGTCGGTTTGTCATCAGAACTCATTAGGCAGAGCGACTTCTCATTTCCCTTGCTAACTATATATATTCTTCTGACTGATGTGAACTTTCTCTACTACCTTACATTCTTATCTCCTCTTTCCCCTGCCTGTTTAACTTCCATGGTCCCGTTGGTGCAGAGCTAGTCAGCCAACGTATTATCGCTTGAGTTCTCACGAGATATTTGCCTATTAGATAGCCTATTTTGGAAGGGTTAACTTAGAATAGGATTGATTTATGTTTGTTGCACTTGTATATGCATTTCCCTGTGTGTTATTATTATTCCTGTTTTCTGCTAGTCTAGGTAATGCTAGACTGGGGTAAGGCTTTTCTGTGTTACGAGTTGTTGTTTGATGCAGTGGTTAAGCGATAAACCTGCATACTCGTTTCGGTTCAGTGAAGCCTAGGTTGTCTTCGCGGCTGACTGTGTTGAGTTAATAATTTACAGTGCGTGAGGGCAAGAGCCTAACCACCCTCTATTTTATTAACAGTTTGTTTTTACTTTGTCAAGGAGTCGGGAGAAAACCAGATACAAGGGATCTGGATTTCTCAAAGTGCACTTGTTAGTTTTAACGTAATACTTTAAACAGTTGTGAGGACTTCGCTAGGCTACGAGCCGTTTTTGCTCAGTCACTGCTACCTTTTGCCCACAGTACCCCAGCTAGACTTTACTCGATTAGTAGATACAGAATAGTATTGAAGCTTTCCTTATGTATGATATTGTTTATGCACTATTGATTTCATGTGTTGCACGCTTGGCTACTTTAGTGATTAGTGGCCCACGAGCACAATCCGAGTAGGCTATTGCCGTTGCATTTGCGGAGTACTTCTTTTTAATGTTTGCCATTTACTATTGCATATTCTTTTAATTATTCTTATGCCAATTTAAACCTTTAATAGTATTTAATTGCCAGTGTTTTTGCTTATTGAATTACTGTTCAAAATCCGATACGTACTTCTTACGAGCATCCGAGAAGCATCTAACTTTTTTCAGAAGATTCCTTGCTCGATGCTTAAGGACTATTAATTAACGTAACGTAATAGTGCCGATCCGAAGTAGAGGGTGGAGGACTTCTTAAGTTCTTAGTCAAGGGTGGATTACTTCGGCTTCGGCCAACACTATTCTTTGGTGTTGTTGTTTCTTACTTCTTTGTTTGATTGTTGACCAGACTAGAGAATTCCTGTCTCTTTATTAGTCTGTTGTTGAACACTAGTACCGAGTTCTTGTATACCCCGTTATAGCAGATTGAACTCTGGAGGGTAATGGTGTTTTTTGTTCGGCTGGCAGTACTCAGGGGTTGGGATCGTGTGTTTCCGTTGTGGCAGCGAGCCGTATTCGAGTCCTGATTGAGAGCCCTTGTGTACCCGAGTGCCAGTTCGTAACACGTGCCCTATGTAAAGGAGGTGGTATACACTGGGAAAGCTCTGAGGAACACTGATTATTATAGTAGCGATAGAATAGCGAGAGAGATGCAACATTACGGCGAAGAGAGAGAGATTGCAGAGAGTTGGTGAGTGGATGGGAGTTAATGATACGAAAGGCCTTTCTTTCAAATTTGTCTAGGAGAGCGATGTGAGAGGAACCTCCCCACACATGTGAACAATACTCAATACAGGGATGCACTATGCCCCTGTACAGAACAAGAAGCTGTGCATGGGTAAAGAACTCCCTAAGGCGGTTGAGCACACCCAGCTTCTGGGAGGCTGCCTTAGCAAGACTGGTAATATGGTCCTTCCAAATGAGAGCAGAAGAAAAAGAGACACCAAGAATATTGAGAGAAGATGAAGGATTGATTTTTGTATTGTTAATGAATAAAGGATAGTCTGCTGGGAGTTCTGGACAGGTAGATAGATGTAGAAATTGGGTTTTGGAAGCATTAAAGGTAACAAGGTTTTCTCTGTCCCAATTGGAGATAGTATTTAGATCAGAATTTAAGTGTTCTATGGCTTCATTACGTTTGTCATTGAGGGATTGCAGGCTGGGGCGTTCTGAAAAACTAATGGAGTCTAACAGTCCCCCATTCTCATGTTGGTTCAGTTCTCAACAATCCATGTTTATGTTAACGCAGTGCCCTCCAAGCACTTCATCACATTGTCATGGGTTTCTTTACAAGGCTCTGCCCCAATATAACAGATACAAAATAGTCCTAAACTATTGAAGTTAACCAATAATATATTTCGTCAAGACTCTACTGTAAAATTGATATAATCTAGGAGCAATATACAATGACCTGGTATTTTTAGCACTGAATTTGAGTGACCGATGCACATTGAAGTGCTGAATAGAGGCCCAGTGTTAATTAGCGCCCATTCATACGAGTTGATAGGGAATCTAAAATACTATATTTTTTAATGTTAATGAAAAGTTTCCACATGGTAGCACACCAAGAATGGTCTCTCGCAGTATATTAACCTCTTGACACATTTTGACAGTATATTCTGGTTATCATTAGACGACTTTTGTGCAGTTTAAAAAGGATCTCTAGGAAGCAGAGGAGTAAATTCTAGCTCAATAAACTATCTAGCTCCCAGAAGTTCTCCCTAAGCTGAATAAAATCGTCTAATGATAGCCAAAGTACACCATCATAATGCATCATAATCGTCAAGGGGTTAAGATAGAAACTACCTATCTTGGGTTGAGAAGAGCCCTACAAAATGTTCTTAAGTTCTTAGTCAAGGGTGGATTACTTCGGCTTCGGCCAACACTATTCTTTGGTGTTGTTGTTTCTTACTTCTTTGTTTGATTGTTGACCAGACTAGAGAATTCCTGTCTCTTTATTAGTCTGTTGTGGAACACTAGTACCGAGTTCTTGTATACCCCGTTATAGCAGATTGAACTCTGGAGGGTATTGGTGTTTTTTGTTCGGCTGGCAGTACTCAGGGTTGGGATCGTGTGTTTCCGTTGTGGCAGCGAGCCGTATTCGAGTCCTGATTGAGAGCCCTTGTGTACCCGAGTGCCAGTTCGTAACAAATGGCGACCTTGCTTAGGATTTTGTGAACAGTATAAATTGTTGCAGAGTTGTACAACATTTGTTTGTTTGTATTTTAGCGTGCATATTGAAGAATATTTTTTTGTATGGCAATTAGTAAAGCATTTAAGAGACTCCAGTTAATTTAGTAATTAGTGCTTGCATAGGAAGTTTAACACTTTTGTCTCGAGAATTTTTTTGTGGACTTCAGTATGTCGTGCATTAGCACTGACGATGAGCGAGAGATGTCATTTGAAGGTGTGCCGTTAGTAACCAGTGAGGAGGATGCTAGAGTTTTTGTGAGTAAGCGGTACCACGTGACGGAGGAGAGGCTGACTGGGGTGGATGTTTGTGGCTTGCACCTGATAGCCAAGGTTTTGGGCATTTCCAATGTAGTAGGGATGTCCAAGGGGGAGCTGATTTCCTGGGTGTTGCGTGGGCGACATGGGGTTTCGGAGGAGAGGGCGTTTGGGGGGGTTCCTCCCCAGATCCCCTCTCACTCGACTCCCACAGTGCCGTCCACTCAGTTACCGGTGGTTAGCACTCTCCCACAGAGGGATGAGAATTGGCATATTGGAGTGCCCTCGGGTGGTGCACATGGTGGTTCCCCAGTTTTTGCCCCCCCTCCTTCAGTAGTGGCAGCTCCCTCTTCCTGCCTGTCTCCAGATATGGTATTTAGACTTGAGCTTGCTAAGATTGAGGCTGGGAAGCAGGAGATTGAGGCTAGGAAGCAGGAGAATGAGACTAGGAAGCAGGAGAATGAGACTAGGAGGCATGAGATTGAGGTTAGGAGGCAAGAGGATGAGACCAGGAGGCATGAGGCTGAGCTTAGGTACGACTCAGAGAAATATTGTGCTAAATTAGATTTAGATAAGACTCGTGCAGAGTCGACAGGGACTCGGATGGGCCGTGAGGGCCAAGTAAGAGAACAGTCCTTGGCCCAATTAGTCAAATTGGTGCCGGTATTTAGTGAAACTGAAGTCACAGAATTTTGTAATCGTTTTGAGAAGAAGTGTAGGGAGCATAATTGGCCTGAAGAGAAGTGGGCAGCTCTAGTCTCCTCAAGACTTACGGGTAAGGGTCTGAAGGCTTATGATGCACTGCCTTTAGAGTCTTGCATTGACTACCCAGAATTGAAGAGAGCTGTCCTACGGGCATACGAGTTGCAACCGGAAACATATCGATTGAAGTTTCGGGGTGTTACAAAGACTAGGGAGGCGACCTTTCTTGAACATGCCCGGGACTTAAAAGATGCACTTAAAAACTGGACACGTTCTGAGAAAGCTGAGACGGCAGAACAGTTGACTGAGCTGTTTCTGCTCGAGCAGTTTTATAAGTGTACTGGTGCAGAAATGACTTTAACTATTAAAGAAAAGAACCCAAAAACTCTACAGGAGGCAGCTGAGATGGCTGACCTCCGGCTATCACTAATTCGTGGGTGCGGGTCTGCCCAGCGTAGTGAGGCAGGTAACAAGGGGCGTGACGCCCCACCCCCCCGAGTTAGTGATATACCTTATGCAAACAAGTACAAGAGCCATGATACCAAGACTGACCACAAGACTAGCACCGTCCCATTTAAGAAGGGGCCGGGCCCTTCCCAGTACCAAGGGAAGCCCAAAGGGGAGTTGGAGTGTTATCATTGTCATAAAAAGGGGCACTATGCAAGAGTCTGTCCTAGCAAACCACCTACAGTAGCTGTGTCTTTGGCCTGCAACATTGGTGTGTCTCCGAAGTCATCTGAGTTTGCCCGGGGCAGTTCGTCAGAGGCTGAGGCACAGCCAATGCAGAAGCACCTGGGAGGCTCGAACCCTGCTCAGGATGTTTTTTGCGACCATAGAGGGCGGGGTTGCGTGATGTGGGCGGGGCGCAAGCATGGAGTAGAGGTCTTGCGTGATACAGGTGCTTCCCAGACTCTGATGAAAAACTTGACTGGCTACCCTATAAACGCGGCTCGAGTGGTAGTGGTGCAGGGTATTAATGCAACTCGGTCATACCCGCTGGTGCGGTTGGAGTTGGAGGTGGATGGTGTGGCACGTGAATTGGATGTCGGGATTGTGGAGAAACTGCCAGTGGAGGGCGTCGACCTTCTTCTCGGCAACGACTTTGCAATGCCCGCTTCTGAGGTTCTACCCATAGTCGTTGCCGAGAGGCCGGCCGACGTGAGTAGGGAAGAGCAAGAGTGGGTCGAGCGGTGCCAGACACAACCCATGGCGTGTGTTGTCACCCGAGCTCAGGCAGCTAAAGTGTCACAGCCTAGTCCTCCGTCTTCGGACCAGCGGAGGAACGATCAACAGGAGGAGGCTAAAGCTGGAGTTGGTTTTAAGAGTTTTGACTCGGTGGCTCTCCTGGGTGATTCAGTATTAGCACCATTACTTAATTCTGGAGTAGCCCCTGGGCCTCTCATCGAGAGTGACGAGGCTGGGCATGACGAGTCTCCACGACAGCAACGTTATGTACATCGAGAGAGACAGAGGGAGCAGCCCAGTATCGGGGAAGGTCATGCATTGCTCCGGGAGCAGTTAGATCGCTTGGCACCCTCAGATATACGTCGGTTGCAACTAGAGGACCCTGAGCTCCAAACGTGTGCTAATGGAGCTGTAGAGCTCGACGAGGACGGCGATGCACAGCCAGGAGATTTTTTTTATTTAGAAGGCATCCTCTATAGGCGTTTTCAAGACCCTAAACGTAGTTGGCGAGAGGGGTCCGGAGTAGTGGACCAGTTGGTGGTGCCACGGGAGTGCAGGGATAGCCTACTGAGGTTGGCGCATGACACACCACTGGCAGGACATCTAGGGGTGAGAAAAACGGTGGCGGCTTTGGGGAAATTGTTTTGGTGGCCGGGGATGAAGTCTCATGTGCAGTCATGGATAAACTTGTGTGATATTTGTCAACGTGTCGGGAAACCGAACCAAGTTATTCCTAAGGCTCCGTTACACCCTATTCCTGTGATTGGGCCACCCTTTAGTAAAATTATTGTTGACATGGTTGGTCCACTCCCTCCCACTAAGGCTGGAAATAAATTTGTGTTAACCATAATGGATGTTGCCACTAGATACCCCGATGCATACCCTATGAAAAATGGAATGGCTAAGACGGTAGTCAGTAACTTGTTGTGGTACTTCTCAAGGTACGGGTACCCGGAGGAGATTCAGTCTGATCAGGGATCTAATTTCACCTCCAACATGTTCAAGCAAACAATGCAACAGCATGGGATATGAGCAGTAGTATCGTCAGCGTATCACCCTGAGAGTCAAGGGGTGCTTGAGCGGTGGCATGCTACACTTAAAAGCATGCTCAGGTGTTATTGTGCTGACAACGGTATGGATTGGGATCTTGGATTGCCTTATGTGCTGTTTGCTGCTCGGGAGGTACCTGGTGAGAGCCTGGGATTTAGTCCAAACGAGCTGATTTTTGGACACCGTGTCAGGGGCCCCCTTAACATGCTGAAAGAAATTTGGGAGGGGACTGTGCAGCCTTGTCCATTATTAAAGTATGTGCTTGAAAGCCGTGAGCGCATGCTTAAGAGTCTGGAGATGTCAGGTAGAAATTTGACAGAATCACAAGCTTTAATGAAGGACAGGTATGATCGCAAAGTGAGGCTCCGGAAGTTCACTGTAGGACAAGAGGTATTAATTTTGTTGCCTTTGGTTGGTAACCCCCTCTCTGCGAAGTACACTGGACCTTATAAAATTGTAGAAAAAATTTCAGACTTAGATTACCTTGTTGCCACTCCAGACAGGAGGAAAAAGAACCAGTTATGTCACGTGAATCTTATTAAAGAGTATGTGAGGTGCCCCTCTGAGCCTCTCACTGTCCCTGTGTTGGCTTGTTGCGGCCGTGGTGGAGAAGGAGAGGGGGACAGTCAAGCTTCAGAGGAGGATAGCTGGGATCAACATGTTTCAGCGGATCAGTGGGCGGGGAACTCGAGCCTAAGGGCTGACGAGGCTATAGCTCATTTGCCTGAGCCGCAGTTTGATGCTATCCGTCAGTTGTTCGGTTCATACCCCACTGTATTTGCTGAACACCCAGGCCTCACTACTCAGGCTATGCATGATGTTGACGTGGGGGACCATCTACCCTTTAAGTCAATCCCGTACCGTGTGCCCCCCATAAAACTACCAGCTCTGAGGGATGAGTTGGAGTATATGCTCGGTAGAGGGTTGATAGAGAAAGGCACAGTTAAGTGGACTTCCCCCGTAACACTGCAGCCTAAGCCAGATGGCAAGGTACGCTTTTGTATTGATTTCCGTAGGTTAAACGGTTTGACTCCAACTAACCCATATCCTCTTCCTCGGGTTGATGACAGTGTTGACAAAATTGGTAATGCTCGTTTTTTGTCTAAAGTAGATTTAGTAAAAGGTTACTGGCAAGCACCTTTGTCCGAGCGTGCTAAAGAGGTATGTGGTTTTGTTGTGGACGGGAGTACCTACCGGTGCAATGTTATGCCTTACGGACTTAAGAATGCACCAGCAACGTTTCAGAACCTGATGAATGAAATTGTAAAGGACATTCCAAATTGCACCGTATATTTGGACAATGTAATCATTTATGATGACGACTTTGAGAGCCATTGTGAGCACCTTGAGACCTTGTTCCGGAAACTTAGTGAAGCAGGTCTGGTAGTAAATTTGGCAAAGTGTGACTTCGTAAAAGCCACTGTGCAGTACCTTGGGTTTGTAGTGGGTAGGGGACAGGTATGCCCTCCTCAGAACAAGGTACAGGCTATCAATAAATTTCTGCACCCAACAACCAAGAAGCAGATTATGAGATTCTTGGGTATGATAGGCTACTACAGACGCTTCATAAAAGGTTACTCAACGGTGTTGGCACCTCTCACAGATTTGTTATCTAAAGACAAAAAGTTTTTGTGGGCACCTGAGTGTGAAAAGGCTTTCACTTTGGTGAAACATTTGCTATGTACTCACCCGATACTCAGGGCCCCAGACTTTAACAGGCCTTTTCAGCTGGCAACAGATGCTAGTGGTGTAGGGGCTGGTGCCGTCTTGCTACAGACAGACAATGAAGGTGTGGAACACCCAGTAAGTTTCTTTTCTAAGAAGTTCAATGCTGCACAAAAGAACTATTCTACAATAGAAAAGGAATTACTGGCGATTGTGCTGTCGCTCAGGCACTTCGAGGTGTATGTTCCAGCCTATGGCCCAGTCGTGGTTATCTACACTGATCATCACCCTTTGAGATTCCTGAATCAATTTCACAATCGCAATATGAGACTGACCAGGTGGTCTTTGATGTTGCAGGAGTATAACCTGGAAATCCGTCATATTGCTGGATGTGACAATGTGATCGCGGATTGTTTATCAAGGGTGGATGATCAGTCGTAGGCTATCACAGGTGTGTGGGTTTGAGTGGAGGAAAATAGGCTGCCCTTATAGTGCAGCCGGGAAAAACATATTAAAATATAAACATCATATAAAAAAACTCTTTCTTTTGATATAGGTAATCGTATAAGTTTGTCATAGCCTATAGAGTTTGAGTAGTCCACGAACTATCAAACGGCTGAGCTGCTGTAAGCTCGCTCTGGGAGCATGATATGTGTCTTTTTGCTATTGTTGGGAGGAGTTATAAAATGTGATTTTTTTTTTAATAATAAGATGTGTTTTGGTGATAAACTCAGCTTTGTTTTAGTGCCATGCGGTCGCTGGGTGTGAGGGGCTTGATGGGGTTCTGTGTTTGTCAGATTTTAGCTCAGGGTTGAGCAAGTAAAATCTTGGGGGAGGTGTGACGCATGTCCAGTGTGAGCATGCTGTACAGAACGCCTAGTCATGCCCCACTCTCGCTAGGATCGTCAGGGCAGGAACTTTGGCTGTAGTCTATGTAGAGTTTCCTAACTTAGTTCATGTGAGCCGTTGTACTATAAGTATTATGAATATGTATTTTGTTTTCATCTGAGTCAACGAGTTCTATTTTATATCATTAGTTATAAGTATTGTGTGTAAAACTTATTTGTAATGATGGGTTAGACAAACAGCCACAGTTGGGGGTCAGTGGGTGCGCCAGGCGGGAGGTGGGCCTAACTCACTAGCACCCACCCCCCCCCCCCCCTCAGTGCTAGGGGAGCCTTTGTCTATCCCAGAGGAGAGAGAGAAATTACGTAATGGTTGTCAGTGGGCGGTCCTTAGTAGTTCACGTTGGGCTCACTAGAGGGCCGGGTATAAAAAGGGAAGTCTAGCCATTTTTTCATCAGAACTCATTAGGCAGAGCGACTTCTCATTTCCCTTGCTAACTATATATTCTTCTTACTGATGTGAACTTTCTCTACTACCTTACATTCTTATCTCCTCTTTTCCCTGCCTGTTTAACTTCCATGGTCCCGTTGGTGCAGAGCTAGTCAGCCAACGTATTATCGCTTGAGTTCTCACGAGATATTTGCCTATTAGATAGCCTATTTTGGAAGGGTTAACTTAGAATAGGATTGATTTATGTTTGTTGCACTTATATATGCATTTCCCTGTGTGTTATTATTATTATTCCTGTTTTCTGCTAGTCTAGGTAATGCTAGACTGGGGTAAGGCTTTTCTGTGTTACGAGTTGTTGTTTGATGCAGTGGTTAACCCGGCAAGCGCGATAGGCCTCACGGAAGGCTTCCTATAGGGAACGCGATAGGCCTCACGGAAGCAGGATTTTTAAAGGCGTACCAAAACGGCGCCAAGCTGTCTAGGGAGTCACAAATTGCGCCGCGTTTAGTGCGACATGGTACCTCTCGATGGCACCCACAACCACTCGCCGCACGCACCCCACACTGTCAACACACGCAGTACGCTCTCAGTCACTATGGAGCCTACACGCTCCCCTAACTCGCTCCCTGTTGACTCGCCCAACCCTGTTGCTGGCGGTGTTAGTGCTCGTGGCAGATTTACATGGCAAAGTTGGTTCTTTTTCTTATGATCAGGAGTAGCTACTAAATAGTCGAGATCAGAAACCTTCCTTACAACCCGATACGGACCAGAATACTTGGCAGACAAGGGGTGTCCCACCAGAGGCAGTAGTATCAGTACCTCCTGATCTACTTCAAACTCCCTCAGCTTCACCTTCTGGTCGTATCTGTCCTTCATCTGAGCTTGTGAACTCTCAAGGTTCCAACCCGCTACCTCCAGGCTCTTTAGCATTCTCTCACGGCTTTCAACAACATACTTTAGAAGCGAGCATGGCTTTGTGACTCCCTCCCAGATCTCCTTGACTATGTGGAGGGGCCCCCTGACCCTGTGTCCAAAAACCAACTCGTTCGGGCTAAATCCCAAGCTCTCCCCAGGTACTTCTCTCGCAGCAAATAAAACAATGGGAGACCTAGATCCCAGTCCTTCCCATTTTCCATGCAATAACACCGCAACATACTCTTGAGAGTCGAGTGCCACCTTTCCAAAACTCCCTGACTCTCGGGATGGTAGGCAGATGACACCACAGACACTATCCCATGTTGCTGCATGGTCTGCTTAAACAGAGCAGAAGTAAAATTGGATCCCTGATCAGACTGGATCTCCTGAGGGTAGCCATAACGAGAGAAATAGACAAGTAGGTTTTTGACAACAGTCTTAGCCATCCCGTTGCGCATGGGGTAAGCATCTGGATACCGTGTTGCTACATCCATTACAGTTAGTAAACATTTATTGCCGGCACTAGTGGGGGGCAATGGGCCAACCATATCGATAACTACTTTGCTGAAGGGCGGCCCAATGACAGGGATGGGTTGTAACGGGGCTCTCGGGATGATCTGATTGGGTTTCCCAACCACTTGACAAGTGTGACACTGTGACACCCATAACACGACACTCGTCTTTAACCCAGGCCACCAGAAAAGCTTGCTCAGAGCTGCCTCCGTCTTACGTGCCCCCAGGTGCCCTGCCAAAGGCACATCATGAGCTAATCTCAATAAGCTCTCACGGCACACCCTCAGTACTACTAACTGGTCCACTAATCCTGACCCGCCATCCCACTTTTTCTTGGGATCCTGATGTCTCCGATACAAGATCCCCTCGGACAAGAAAAAATCACCAGGCTGCGCATCCCCATCGCTCTCCAGTTCGATAGCACCATTACCACACGCCCTGACTTCAGGATCTTCCAGCTGCAAGGAACATATATCAGCAGGTGCGAGATTATCCAAGTTCATCTTAAATAATTTATTTCCACCTCCAATGTCCCGCTGAGCCATCCTTTCTTCACGCTGCGCATAACGATGCTGTCGCAGAGTCTCTTCCTGCCCTGCACCTGCACTAGCGGTGACAGGCCCCGGGGCCTCTCCAGACTCTAACATATGTGTCAATAATGAGTCACCAAGAAACACTGCCGGCTCAAAACTCTCCAATTGACCAACACTTCCCGTTTTCTTGTGACCTTTCCTCCGCGGTATGATAGACTGAGGTGGTGGCTGCAAGGATCCGGATGTCTGAGAACGCGTCACAACACACGCCATGGTTTGTACGCTACACTTCTCAACCCACTCCTGTTCCTCCCTACTAACGTCGACCGCCTTCTCGGCAACGACCAAGGGTGAAACCTTAGAAGCAGGCACCGCAAAGTCATTGCCGAGGAGGAGGTCGACGCCCCCAACAGGCAAGTTCTCTACAATTCCTACATCCAGCTCCTTCGCCACACCACCCACCTCCAGCTCCATCCGCACCAGCGGGTAGGACTTCGTAGCATTGATCCCCTGAACTACCACCACCCGAGCAGCGTTAATCGGTCTACCAGTAAAGTTTTTTAACAAGGTCTGAGAAGCCCCCATATCACGCAATAGCTTAACTCCTCGCCTTTTGCCAGCCTACCTCACAAAACCATGCCCTCTATGACTCCCAAAGACGTCGCGGACAGGGTTCGAGCCTTCCGGACTCTTGAACACAGGCTGTGTCCCACCCACTGACGAGCTACCCTTGGCAAACTCAGAAGATATAGGCGACACCCTTATGCTGCGGGCCAATGACACAACCTTGTTTGGTGGCTTGTTCGGACAAGCATTTGCAAAGTGACCCTCCTTGTGACATGCAAAGCACTCTTTACTCTTTGGTTTCCCTTGGGAGTGGGAGTTACCATTAGACTTCTTATACGGGACGGTATTTGGTTTATGTTCAGTTTTATTGTCAGTGCTAGATGGTTTTGCGTATTTATGTGTATCAAAATTCTTGGGAGGGGGAGGGGTACGATCCTTTGCACCCGACTCACTCCTAGCTGCTGCTCCGCACCCTCGAATTAATGACAGTCGGAGGTCAGCCATTTCTGCTGCCTCCTGCAGAGTTCTAGGATTTTTTTCCTTTATATTTAATGTTAAGTCCCCGCCTGTGCACTTAAAGAACTGCTCCAAGAGAACCAGCTCACTCAACTCCTCAAAAGTAGCTGCCCTCTCAGAACGCAGCCAATGTTGTAGTGCATCAGACAAATCCCGGGCGTGTTCTAGGAAGGTACTATCCTTGCCCTTAGTAACACCCCGAAACTTCAAGCGGTAAGTTTCTGGTTGTAACTCATAGGCCCGTAGCACAGCCTTCTTTAGCTCATCATAAACTACACAGGACTCTAAAGGTAGTGCATCATACGCTTTTAGCCCCTTTCCTAGGAGTACAAAGGAGTACAAAGGAGTACAAAGGAAATCAAGCAACAACAGATCTAGTGACCCTTCTAGGTTGCTTGTCCTCCAAACACTGAGGATCAAGTGTCCAAACAGTGGTTTAGAGTGGGTAAGGGAACATTGGAAAGGGAAATACTGCCCTGGAACTAATGTCCGTGGCAGGATTAGGAAGTTAGTAGGGGACAGATGGTTAGTAACTGAGGGGGGGATAAAATAAAGTTATTCATTTACAAACGCAGTCAGTCGCGGGTTTGATGCGAGATATTTGTCTAGGCGGAGTTTAAATGAATCAACGGTGATGCAGTCTATAACGTTTCGGGGAGCCCATTCCACAAGTTGACAACTCGATTGAAGAAGAAATTCTTAGATTCGTGTGAGTTAAAAGATTTACCAATAATTTTGCAACCGTTTCCCCGCGTGTAATTAGATTGGTCGATAGTGAAGTACTTACTACAGTTCATATTGTCGATGCCTTTGATGATTTTGAACACTTGAATTAAGTCACCTCTTAATCTGCGCTGGGTTAAAGGAAATAGATTTAATTCTCTAAGACGCTCTTCGTATGGTTGTTCTTTAGGCTAGGTATCATTTTGGTAACTCTACGTTGAACTCGTTCTAGCTTGTTTATATCTTTTTGGTAATAAGGGCACCAGGATTGAACGCAGTATTCCAGAAGAGGGCGGACTAATGAATTGTAAAGGGTTAGGATAACTTCTTTGGATTTATGCTCAAATGACCTGCCTATAAAGCCAATTATTTTGTTTGCCTTCTTAACAACTTCTGAACATTGTTGACTCGGTTTTAGGTTACTCGATATTGTTACTCCCAGATCGGTTTCTCTGTTTACATTCTTAAGCTGAGTGCCATTCATCGAATAGTTTGCTCTCATTTAGGTATCCATATGTAGTACTTTACTTATCCGCATTGAAACTCATTTGCCAAATTTTGGCCCAACATGACAATTTATCTAGATTGTGTTGCATATCGTCAACTTGTTCTTTTGAGAGTACGCTATTTGCAATTTTTGTATCGTCAGCAAATTTTGAGATTGTACAGGTGAGACCCTCATCTATGTCGTTGATGTAAATTAGAAAGAGAATTGGTCCTAGTACCGATCCCTGGGGTACCCCGCTACTTACATTGGTCCATTTTGATGCCTTACCGTTTATGACTACTCTTTGCTTTCTGTCGCTGAGCCAATTTTCTATCCATTTCAACACACCGTCTTGTAGTCTTGATGAAACTAATGCTGCCCACTTTTCCTGAGGCCACTGGTGTTCCTGACACTTCTTCTCAAATCGCACAAAAAACTCAGTCACACATAATTCATCGAACACAGGAACTAGTTTAAGCAGGTGCGACAATGATTGGTCCCAATGTCTGTTACCTCCCCCAATATTTCGCCCTGTTACCTCCACTCGAGATCTCTCCAGCTCCCTGTCAGCCCGATACCTAGTAGACTCTGCCTGCAGTTCAGCCTTTCGTATAGCAACCTCAACCTGCACACTAACCTGTCTTTCGGCAGTAGCGGCCTCAACCTTGGCCATCTCAAGCCGAAACAACAAATCTGGAGTCAACCCTTGAGGAGGGGAAGGTGCATTTAATGGAGAGGGTCCCTGTGATTGAATTCCACGCTGCCATTGACCATCAACTTGGGGGTATGTACTAAATTCAGGCACCCTGACGTTTGATACGGGGGTAGAGTGGAGGGGGGGCTGGGGACCGGGGCCCCAAGTCGCCTCTCCACCCAGGTCTCTCCCTTCTAAACCCAATATCAAAGTCCTCAGCTGATCTTTCCTCATGCCACTTAAACCCTGGTGACCCTGAAGACCTGCCACACACTTTAAGCCATACTTATTCAGCTTCAACACCCTGGCAGCGGTAAGGGGCACCTCTAAAAATCTTCTAGCACCCTCCTCGCTATCGACTAACCACTCCACAGGTCTTTCTCCCTCCGAGCCCGTATTGTGACCTGACCCATCACTGTGTTCTGATGTGTTAGACATGCTTGTGTACTGCAGTAATTATCACAGGTATAGAATGTGCCTTATCTCCTATGCAAGTATGTATATACTAATGTTATTTAAAGTCTTTAATGTGTTATATTGGTTCCTCCAAAAAAAAAAACTATGTCCACTGTATTCCTCTAATCATAAGGAATCTCAAAACAAATGACCACTATATTCCTCTGTTCAGTAAATCCTATGCAAGGTCGCCATTTGTTACGTCCTGGGATATATAAACACTGGGCTCTTTCTATTGGACTAGGTATGCGGCAACAAGCAACAACGGAAAACGCTAGATCCAACCCTTATCTATAAACCCAGGCAACAAACCACCCTAAACCGTCAAGAGTCCTGCCTGGACAACGAGGTATCCTATGACTATGTTACAGGGTGCACGCACTATAGACTGCTGATAGTCAAACAGGCTATATAAAAGATCACACAATTAAGTTGACTTAAAGCTTCAAGGAAAAGATAGATAACGGAATTAAATTGCAGAAACAATTTAATAACAAACTAGAAGAAAGTACATTTAACGTTACGTTAATTAATACAACTAATCACCCCTGCGTGAAAGAAGGTGAAAGCAAACAGTCCTCAAAACATCGTACAGGTAGACAAGATGCAGGTTTCTAAACTGCATGCGGCTACTATAGGATCTGATGCTTAGCAAAGAAAGTACGTTACGGATTTAGAGAACTCTTAACTCATAAGCAGGAATAAATACTAGTGATAGGACCTACAGTGTATAATGGCATAGGTATAATTAAATAAAGGCAGCAACTCGCAACATAACCACATACAGGTGTGCTTCTCACTCTTAGTCAGGCAAGCCTGCTCGGACAGAGTCTCTAAGCCACACCCTGACTCACACTGCTCACAAAAACGGTAAACTGTGGCACAATAACAAGCATACAGAGATAATAAACCCTAGCTGTTAATCTGCCAGGTGGCAGAGGTCTAGCCGGAAGGATATAGGCTTCGGATACCCGGGCTGAGCCACCTGCTCTAGCCTAGGGACGTTCCCAAGTCTGTGCGCCAAATTACTCCAATTGAAAGGGTGCTCTCTTGAGAGACTCAGATCGCAAGTATCTGACTCTCTCCTGGCGACCCTAAAACAAAAGCAAGACGTGCTAGCGCAGTGCTGAGTGGACTAGGCAAGGGCCCTCACACAACACAACACTAGACACACAGGGACACAGACAAGAAAATGCCCCCAGACTCCCACGGGTATCCTAGTAAAGTCGTGCGGGTCCACAGGACTCGCACCAGCAGACTTTACTTAAAGGATCGCAAAAAGCCTCCCTTCCGGTCTAGCCCCTGCTAACCTGACACAAGAAGACACTAGCAAGCATGAAACCACCAAATATGAGACAACAAAAAAAGCTTCCTAGGTCTCATTAACAATTAAATCTCTGCATAAGGCCCAAAATCCTATCTAGTTATCTGAGAGCTCGTCGTTAATACAATAATAGATATAAGGTCTATCAAGGGGATGGGATAATTAAATAGATTGGTGAAGTAGTGGAAGGAAGGTATACAAAGTAAGAGAGAAAGTTTCTAAGTGGGGTTGAGAGGGATAGATATCAAGGGGGTCCGAAGGGTACGACAGTGAGGTGAGCTCTGAGTCTTGAATCTGTCTGGACCCCCCATTAGGCATGCAGAATACATCCCAGGCTTGGCAACACTCAACACAGTTGCCGGGTCAAAATCCTCTACCCCTTGCGTGAGTCGAAACCAAGCCTAACGTTGCAATCAAATGCATATGGCAACGCTTCAGGCTCGTCCCAAGCTGGCAAGCGAAGCAACGTCCCAAGCCGGTCTCTCTCTCTAGCTCGTCTCCTCCCGCCCTCACTAAACATACATCTTATATATTATAATGAAACAATCAACTATCGAGAATAAAATATACTAAGATGCGGTGGTTAAGAATAAGGGCAGCTACAAGCTGTGAAACAACATAAGAATATCCCAGACATTAGTTACATTGTCGTAGGATATATACTAAGGAAAAGCCGGGCGGCCGGCTGCCACCAGCCGGTTTCTAAACGGCTGGGCAGCCGACGCGCGCGCATGCCCGCACGTGGCTACTATGCAGAAGCGTCACAATATATATATATATATATATATATATATATTTATATATTTATATATAGAGTGGGGAAGAGAGAGAGAGCGAGAGGGGGGGGGGGGGTGATTACACACTATTCTGTTTTAATAAAGGTTTGTACTGGATTATGCTATATTCTGGTAACCAACTCTTAAGAAAGACACAGGGACATAAGGGATATACAAAAAGAATATAAAGTGTATATCAATTAGAAGACTGGACTTAACTGGAAGACCAGATGAAAACTCTGCGATCCTCGATCCTCGTTGGAAACACTTACACTTCGAGGCTAACTCATTTAGAATACTTATGATAGGGTACAACATTATTTTGACATAGTGGATTGTAACACCATGTAGCATCAGTACCAATATAACTTGAACTTGAACATAATAAGCTTAGCACTAGCATATGAATATCAGAGTTGGGTCAGTTAAGTTAATTAACTTAACTTTTGCCAATTAACCAACTAAGTTAATTCACTTTTAACTTAACTAGTTAATTTTGAAAAATGGGTTAACTTAACTTAATTGAAATATCTTCAAATTAATCGGTTAACTTTAATTAATTTCCGATTAATTTTCCCCTATTCCATGTGTTCTACTCTGTGTCTGTGATGGGAGTCTGGGAGTGGAGAGCGAGGTGGTAAATTCAACACACACTTGCTAATGTCTAGTCTAATCCTACGATCGTCTTGTCGTCTTACCTTTTCCATATTTCCTTTGTCTGTCTCTTGCGGTCAAAGAGGGACAAGGAGTTACAAGGAATAGTTAGTATCTCAAAGACCTTGCAGTCCATTCCGGAGAGATACTCGAAGAGGAAAGAGAGAGATTATCTAGTGCACTACACTCATTGCAGTGTGCAAAATATTATGAGAACTGTGTACAACTTTTGAGGGAAGTTTGTTCCAGGTACAACAGATTTTATATGTAATACAGTTTCCACACATAGGCTACTGGAGATGAACCTTTTCAATTATAACTTCCAGCCATAGTTGCGTGTCGTATTCATATTGAAACTAAACAGAGAGAGAGTGAGAGTAAATTAGTAATGTACTCTTAATTATTTTGATGTGATTATATTATTTATTGTGGATCTATTGTTTCTAATGCAAAGATATGAATATACATATGTATATGCAGAAATAAAGTAGAAATGCTAGGACCAAGATCAAACTATATATTTGTAATATATTTCTAATTTATTTTAGGTAGGAGTTATTTCTTTGTTCATTCTTACTGACACTGTTTATGTAAGATTATGATGCATTATGTATAAATTAATTTGTTTAAGATGATTTTATTGTATGAACAGCCATTGTATATTTAATGAAATAAAATAATCTGAATCTGGGTAGGACATGAGGGATCGTTGGTTGGGGGTGGAGTTGGTCAGGTAATTCAGGAGGATTCACACGGTCAAATTTTTCCAGGTTCATTTCTCATCAACTCTGGTGACTTGTCTAGTTGTTTCCGAATTCAAGTTTCGTTAGATTCCAGTTAATTATTTCCATCTAACGTTAGTATTTATGGTGATACCTATGATAAATGAGTTCCAAAATTCTGCAAGAAAAAAGAAAATTGTATAACTCGGTCCTAAAGTGAGGTAAATTGTTTGTGTGACTCGGCCCTAAGGTGAGTTAAGCCCCTTTCACACATTCACGATTTGGGTCACGATTTGGCCCGAGGACCGAAATTTGGTACATCGGCAGAGAAAGGGACACGATGTGAGCGTTGGACGACGAAGACGATGTGAGCGTTGGACGACGAAGACAGGAAGGTGGCACATCAACAGCACGACGGAACCACGAGTGCCACACAGGTACAGCACGTCATAACCCGAACGGTCAAATCCGGTACCCGACTAGGCACGATGGGAGCTCGATGAGGGCCGGTGGTGGTATGATGCTGACACGTAGCCGACCCGACGAGGACGACGCCACAACGTCAGGCAGCCTGACAGACATAATTGCATATATAAAGGGGCGGATATGGTACCTGCACGTCACTCTACACACATCCCCAGCCACGGCCACCCCTCACCACTCACCCTACACCAGATCATGGATGAGCTCGAAGTCCTGCAGCTGCAGGTTGATCTGGCAGCACACCAGGCCAGGCTCAATGTACAGTTGTACATGGCTTTGAAAGGTGCCAACGCGATGCCAGTACAAACCACGAAACGAAGAAGATAGAGTGTGTGTATATGTATGATTTTGTATTCGTGTGTGTGTGTATGACTGAGAGTGTGTATGTACGTGTGTGTGGCATTACTCAACATAATCTCCACCAGAAAATAGCGTTTATCTAATCCTTGCTACATCAATAGGAAGATAGAGAAACGCATACTCGCTTACGTCAATAGTTGTAACTTAAGCGTCCGGTCCAGCCTAGATAACTATGGTACGTTAATAATTAGGGTTTTCTCTTTCTTTTGTTTACTGTTTATATTGTCTATATACTATACACACACACACAAACACATACACATACACTCACAATCACACACACAATTGCACTCACACACACACCGGTGAAAAGAGTTGAAATTAATATAGATATATGAAAAATATAGAGATACAGTCAAACACCCACCCCAAGGCAAAATAGAGAGGCGGATGGACTTCATCAGGCCACAGCCATCCGCCGTAATCGGGTTTCTATTATAACTGGGGCAAACCAGCTATCTCTATAATACCTGGTGTAGAGTTGCACTCGCACTCACACACACTGTGGTGGCCCTATTTATGCCGCAAAAAAAGGCACCGGAAAAAAAGGCAGAGGAAAAATGGCACTGGGAAAAATGGCACAAAACAAATGTATTAATTTTAAGGAGTAATAGATGAGTACAATATGTATTGATGCAATATGCAATATTGTAATTATATATATCTGGTAGTGTACTCACCATACGTTAGGTTAGGTTATTTTTTCTTTCTATGTGAGTGGGGGAGACAAAAGGCAGAACTGCCTATGTCGAGTGCCTCCCCAGAGTTGAAAGAGTGACAGGGCCAAAATCAAGGGGGCGTTCGAGCTAAAATGCCTGGACATACGGAGTTTAAAGCAATTTAAGTCATAGGAAGAGGGAAAGAATGATTCTGGGAGTGAGTTCCAGAGCTCAGCTGTTGAATAGAAGACAGATTGAGGTAGGTTAGGATAGATAGAAATATAGTGTAATTAAAGCTCAAGATAGAAGTACAATAAATAATACAAATATATACAAATTGTGTAATTCTTGAATAATACATTATTTAGAAAAACAATCTAGGATATTATACTTGCCTTAAACATTTTGATACATTATCAGAATATGCCATTTTTTCCTACCCCAAAGAATATGCCATTTTTCTGTGCCTCTTTTCCCATTGCCATTTTTCCTGTGCCTTTTTTCCAGGTGCATTTTTTTCCCACATTGGTGCGGTTATGCCACATCTTGTCGATATCGTGCAGCACGTGGTGTTGCCGTGGCAACGCCGGGGGATAAAAAGAAAACGTTAATGTTCCCGATGCACCTAGATGCCAACACGTGTATACCGATGCAACCCGATGCTCACACGCCGTCCACACATCAAACACACAATGTACCCGATGGTACCACACCAATTTTCCCTCGTGCGATTTGTTTGGACACCCCCAAACACATCGTCCCCAAGCACGATTTGCACGTCCCGCCCCGTGGGTAACCCGCCGCTCCCCGATGACCCCGACACACGTTGGCGATTGCACCACGTCGTGCTCAACATCGTGAATGTGTGAAGGGAGCTTTAGAGGCAGTGAACACACACACACACAATGCTAAGCAAAGACAGAGAATGCCGATATTTTATGGCTGAAAAATACTTCTTACCTTCGGCTACGGTATATCATATAATTCTTCATCTGGATTACGAAGTGTACCCTTCCAGTATGAATGACATTATTCCTATTTTATTCTTGCTAATTTCAGGCTATCTTGTTCAAAATAGGTAAGCCTTCTAATAGTCAAGAGGGGTAAAACTGCTTCGAGTATCTCCTTCTATAAAGTATATCTTCATGATATAATTTGTCCATCATCAGACGATATTAATAAGTTCAGGAAAGACCTCCCATATTCAAAGAGTTAATTTTGTGCCTACATATTTCAATACAATTACAAATTTACTGATTATTGAGAATGGTAACAAAGTAATTGTACAGCAAGTACCGGAAATGGGACTGAATTATGAACCACGTTTCACGCAGACGACTTACTGTACCTGTGCACTGATTCCTATATACATTGTATGTCAACTACGATAACCTCAAAAGTCCTACAAAATTATTATCAATCGTATTTAATGAAATACTAACAAGAACATTGCTTATGCTCTTTTCGGGATTTGTATGATCAGTAATCTTTTCATTTATGCATTTTAGTTATCACGGTCCTTTTCGTTATGTGTTGACCAGTTGACAAGCAAAGCTTGTAAAATGTTTCACTCCTCTATCAGTATTACAACAATCAGTGTTCTTCAAAGCACTCTCAATGCATACCCCCTCTCCTGCGGCGAGTGTGAGGCACCCGCCTTTCAACACAGTCCCACTCCTATTCTATCCAGCTCTCCAACCCAAGAATTAGCAAATTTTCTCGGTCTTTCTTCTACTCAATAAACTCTCTCCCTCAATTAATCTTTCCTTCATACTATGAGTTAGACTGCTTTATATCCCAACATACCTGTAATTATGAGGACTGTGGACCTCATTCCTATATTGGTATGACGCAGACTCGTCTTTCACGTCGGTTAACTCTTCACCTTCAGGCTGAAGCCATCAAAGACCACTATCTCACCCCTAACCACCCTCACCTCACACGCAACGAGTTAAAGAAACACACCACCATACTCGATAAAGAAAGCGACCCAAGGAGATTACCTATACTCGAAGCTTTATATATCCAAGCCTTACATCCCAACATCAACAACCAAACTCTGGACCTTCAGATCCTTCCTTCTGCCAAAAGGCACTACCCTACAGGACCTAACACCCCTCCTCGCCCCCCGGTGCCCTTGACGCAGCCCCCCGCGCTACCTCCTTCAGCTTCGTCTTCTGCAGGCGCCACACAACTTAGGCCACGCCCCTCGACACGCAGCCAATCAGCTTCGACCCCACCTACTGACCACCATCCCGCATCCAGTGCGCATGCGTGAAGCGGTTAACCCCTTCTCTCTCCTAGTTTACGCTTCCACCAATAGCAGACTTTTGCCCCCTGTTTTCCGCCTCCTCTGATCCTCCACCCTCTATATATACCCTTCCTGTTTACCTTTTATATCATTCCTTCCTTACTTGATAATGCTGGTTGTCCAGTGAAACGCGTCGTATATCCTGTATCATCATGTACATTTATGTAACCCTGTACCACCATGAATTTTGCTCATCTCCTTCATCTACTTCCTGCCACCCAGCGAAAACTCATCAGAGACCTGGAAACTTTGAATAATAAAATTTCCAACGCAGAAATTGCCATTTCTTTCAACCTCGTATGTATTAAAGAAAATTTATTACCTGGCTTTACTAATATATATATATATATATACTGTTGTTTATACTCTCAGAGGGGATCGAACCATCGACAGTCAGGACGATTTTCCATCCTGTGATCAAATCGACCACGGTATAATAAAGGATATTTAACCTTCTCCTGTTTATATTATAGATAAGGGAAATCCTACTTGGAGAATGTATTTCAATTCATAGGGTCCATATTCCTAGATACCATACAGGGAGCTTTACAAGGAGCCCCACGCAACTCTGAGATTCATATAATATAATTCTAACTCAACCAAGCACGAGTCATAAATATTATGTATATCTCACAAATACAAGTGAGCTACTAAATGTATGTATGCTCTCAGCCGGGCTCGAACCACCGAAAGTCTTGGTAAACTCAGAAAAGAGTAAAACAATATATTTAAGTTCTAAACATCATACAGGACATACCCTTGGAGTCTGAGGGAACAGTGGCACCACAATGGCAACGGGAACAATAAGCAGAGAAGAGGGTGTTATGAGGATTTATATTGGACCACTGAGACCTAAAGGAAATGGAAGGAAAGAAACATACAGGGTTGGCGTGTGTGTATATTTTGTTGTGTGTGTGAGCATATACGTTTATGTCTGTGTGTATATAATGTTGTGTGTGTGAGCATATACGTTTATGTCTGTGTGTATATAGTGTTGTGTGTGTGAGCATATGCGTTGATGTCTGTGTGTATATTTTGTGTGTGTGTGAGAATATACGTTTATGTCTGTGTGTATATTGTGTTGTGTGTGTGAGCATATGCGTTGATGTCTGTGTGTATATTTTGTTGTGTGTGTGAGAATATACATTTATGACTGTGTGTATATTGTGCTGTGTGTGTGAGCACATGCTTTGAAGTCTGTGTGTATATTTTGTTGTGTGTGTGTGAGCAAATGCGTTGATGTCTGTGTGTATATTTTGTTGCGTGTGTGAGAATATACGGTTATGTCTGTGTGTATATTGTGCTGTGTGTGTGAGCATATGCGTTGAAGTCTGTGTGTATATGTTGTTTTGTGTGTGAGAATATACGTGTATGTCTGTATGTATATTGTGTTGTGTGTGTGAGCATTTGCGTTGATGTATGTGTGTATATAATATGTGTCGAAGACAATAACGCTACATCATTTGAATATATTTATTGCCAATTGTATATTGTATTACAACATAATACAAAGGAAGGTTTGCATGTAATGTGAATTTATCATTAGCTTACATTACCCACGGGGCTGTATGAAAAGAAATGCAATTAAACGGATTCAAGAAGAGGTAAATGCAATTGATAATATTTGATAGAACAGTGTATACGGATTGCGTAGTATCTTATTAGTTAAATAGTATGGCGATTGGAAGCAAATGATAATGAAGGTTTAGGAAATTGTAGCTGGTTAGTGGTAATTTAATCTCCTCCATTGTGTCCATTATGTGCCTCTTCGTTTAGTGGAGTCCAACAACCTCTTGCGTACACAATCTACAATTGTTCTGTGCTGTTCATCCCCACTCATCCCTTTGTAATAGTGTAGGAAGAGAAACCTTGATAAAATGAGAGACAGAAAGTGGATTTATCAAGGAACATTCGTCTTAAAATACTGTCTCTGAAAATGAACAATGAATCATTGACAGAGAGTGGTTTAGTTTAGTAGTTTATTAAATAGTCTTGGAAATACCATATGATGTAATTATATACTCGTGCTCATAAAAAAATAGGTTTATCCGAATGTGTACAATTTCGGCGAGGGGCACATTAGTTAATAGTGATTTATCATCATATAATGCCACTGTACAGTTGCCTTCTTCAATGCTGCATATCTCCTCATAATAAAGAATTACAACCCCGTACTTCTCCGAACATCTGGTACTTCTAAAAGTGTTGAACATCCAAGTACAGTAAAGTTTTTTTTCTTTCAGAAATGAATTTATTTAATACTGTATGTTTCGCCTATTTAGTTACTATATCATAATACATAATTTGGTAGGCAACAACATTTATATTCTAACGTGTTCTGCAACCAGGTAGTGTTCCAAAACTAGGCACACCTTGTTCAGGGCTTCGGAAGATGGGCGACCGACTGTAAATATGTATATGGCAATATTTTAAGACTTGGTCAGTACCTAGTGAAATTGCTCCAGATCATAGGGTAACCTCTTCCAATATACAGTTTTGAAGCCCAAAGACCAAATGGTGAAAATGGGAAACTAGATTGGTTAGTTTATAGTCAGAGCAAGAGTGCACTACTTTGTTTTCCTTGTTGATTGTTTATTGCAGGTTGTATACAACACCTAACACCACCTTAACATTTGGTAACATGTAACATTGGGAAAGAATTATCATGGAAAGAACTCTATAACTGCATCCCGGAACATGAACATACCAATTACCACAAACAATGTTGTTGTTGTTGTTGTTGTTGTTGTTCCCCAAGCTGCCTGGCCGAACAGCCCCAAGGCCCCGAGCAAGGCCAAGGCCATAACCGAGCGCCCCCACAGAACCCTCCCCGCCGACCACAATAAAGGGGTGACCGAAGCCACTCCATGGCGGGGAGCTTGAGGAGGGTGCGGAAACGCCCAGGAAACCAAAACCCCACCCAGGGCCCTGTGCCCCTCAGCAATTATGAAGAGAAAGTTGAGGGGCAAGGGAAAAATGTGACGCTTTGGCTTCCAATCTTGGTAGATTGGGAGGTCAATCCACGTTAGAGACGCCGTCACTTGAGATCTAGAAAATATATAAGTAAAAGGAACAGTCAGAGTAAGCTATGGGTATGGCAGAGATTGCTCAGTTCTCACTCTGATAGACCAGCCCATCACCACATGACTAGAACCCAATCCTCTCAGCATCAGCTAGGAAAGGCCCTAGAAAGCCGCCTTTGGCGGGGGGGATAGCTCCCCTATTTCAACCCTTTTCGGGGTTGGGCACCCGCCAAACAATGTTATCTTGATTGGCGTCAGTTAGAAGCATGTTTGCAAAATTGATGTGGAATTAATTATCAGTTACTGATATATTATATTATGGCAGAAGTAAATGGAAGTCAACAGTAAATGGAAGTTATTTCTAAACAAAGTCTTGGATGGCATGCTGACTATGGGAGAGAGAGGCCTTTTTCTGTCAAGGGAATGTAGCAAGACAGGTGACAGAAATACGGGGATTTTCTTGCCCTAATTGGGCTTCTTTATCGTCATAATCCACTTCTTCAGGATTATTTGTCCTCTGATAAATATTCCAAAAAATTTCTTAGGATCAGTTTCAATAAGGCGCATTACCTTCCAATGTCCAGGTATTCTATCAACACATACTGTACTGTATATATTATAAGTGTTTATTACAGTTCTAAGATGGATGTGAGTTAATCAGTATTGATTTACCAATTTGGTTAACAAATTATCACGAACAGATTATAATTTGTTTTGCATTATAGGCTAAATATATACATTATTTGCATTAAGATAGTCAATGACTTTTTCAGTTTCAGAATGTCGCATTTATAAAATTATTGCTTCAGATTGACTGTATAAGCGGTAACATTTACCCCCCCCCCCCTCCCATAGCTGAATTGCCTTGTTGCGCTCGCATAATACATTCTTACTTACAGATACTCATAGATGACTCCTGGAAGAGGCTAATAAGCCTGTGACTCCAACTCTAGCTAACTATTGTCATTTAAGGTTCTTGTGGTTAGGTGGCTATTGATATTTAGGCGTCTATTTAAATATTTCGTATACTCAAATTTCTCTTCCTTGACATTTCTAAACATCATATAATTTCTTCTCAAATTCATAAACTGACTTGGCATTTATAACTGACTCTGGGAGATTCCATCGCAAAATGTATATTTTGTGAGGTCCAGTTTTGGCCATTGTTTGTAGATCTGTTTACTGTGTCCTCTTGTCACCCAATCAGTATTAATTTCCAATAGTCCCTCACATTCATCACTATCGAACACTCCATTAACCATCTTATAGCTTTCTATCATATCACCTCTCGATCTCCTATATAAAAGGGTAGGAAGGTGTAACTGCATCAATCTTTCTTGATATGATAGTTCCTTCAAACTTGGCACTAATTTGGTTGTTCTTATCTGTACTGCTTCGACTGTTTCCATATATTTGTTTCTTATATGGACACCAAGCTTTATTTATATATTCAAAGTGTGGACGAAATAGTGCCACAAACAGCAGCCTTGAATATTGACTCGTCTAGTGCAGTGAAAGTCATCGGATGCACCCAACTACCCTGTTACTTTCGTTGATTGAATGATCCATATGTTCTCTAAACATTAGTTAATTGTCAAAGCCACGGTGGTCGAGTGGAGAGCTCGCTCTCGTGTGAATCTGCTTGACTTGGGTTCGATCTCAGCCAAGGCGGACATTTAGTGGGTGTTGTAGTACGTCCTAGCGTGTTTCACATCCTCGCACCCAGTCGGGGGACACCTCGACGACGTATACAGACTAATAGCACACATAACAAAGCCACTCCAACAGCTTCCTCTCTCGACTACTCCTCCCCTCTCTACACTCTATAAAATATAGGAAAAGTAAAAAACAGCTACGAGGTGCCGTTGTAAAGGCTTATCCCTCAATACCCTCACCTGACCTGACTTTGTCAATCATAACCCCTAGGTCCTTCTCAACTTTGATATCAGTAAGCTCTCCATTCATGATGTATTTATCCTGTTTATTATTCCTAGGGGGTAGAGGAGAAACGGATATAAATTAAATAATTAAACCTGGAAAGATGAATTGGCCTAGGCTATAAATATGATACCGGTCGGCGTTTGAGTTACGTGTTAAATTGTATATGTAGGCTATCTGTGGTAGTCCCAGTAATATCTATGAAGTACTTCTAGTATTAAAGGAACTTAGCTGTGATGCAAAGAGTGTAGGTTAGGTGATAGACATGTCGGTAGTTGAATATCAGTGAAGTGCTGGTGTTATGTGGCAGCAACTGGTGGTTTGTTGTGAACGGGACGACGAAGCCTGTGTGAAGTGTGTCTGAGATTCCCTTTTATTGTGACAATATAAAATATATTTAAGGGTGCTATATCGTCCTCCGTGATTAAATAATAAGGGAAAATAAACTAAGATATAATTGGTGCAACCACAGTAATATTTATCCACAAAGATAAATAAAGTAATGCGTATAAACAAAAAGGAACCAGCTGTCGTGAACCCGGGAAATTCAAACGATGGTATATATACCAGCTAGGATTCACGACATACTCCGCCACCAGTTATATACAAAGTATTTACAATTGTCCCGTCCCGATCATGGATCGCCACAACTGGAAGGAACCCAAAGCAGCCCGACGTGACGGCCTCTGAGGGGTATCACCTCGGTCCGCTCCAGTAGCAGGAAGGATATTATCAGAGTTCGGCTTGCTGTCGCCATCCACTACCTCTAAATCTATCTCTAGTGGGTATAGCTTAACCACCGGTCTGGTGGTCAAACCGGCTCCTGGTTTTACCTGAACTACCCTACATTCGTGGTCAGGACCACGAAGAAGTTTCATTATCCGACCTATACGCCAAAAAAATCGGGGGCCGTCATCATGTACTAGAACGACGTCCCCAACTTGTGGCGATGCTATCCCTCTTTTTACCATTAAGTGACGATGTTGATCCCTGAGTGATATTAAATAATCAGTGCTCCACCTTTTCCACAGGTCATGTGAGAGTTTGGTTACATATTGGAAGCGTTGGTTGACGGAATCGTTGTTACGCACGTCGTGTCCTTGAGATCTTCATCCGTGACTTCTCGCCTTAGAAAGCTTCTGATCCGCCTCCCATGAACCAGTTGTGAAGGAGTGATGGGTAGAGGGTCTTCAAAATCACTGTAGGTGTAGCCAAGCGGGCGATCATTGACTGTGGCCTCGATCTCCAGTAATACTGTATTCAGTTCCTCTGTGGTAACCAATGCTCGAACCAGTACCTTCTTCAAGCCAGCCTTTAGGATGCCAATGACCCGTTCCCATATGGCACCGAACCATGGCGCCCTGGCCGGTATAAACCGCCACTCGCACTTGAATTCCGCTAGAGTACCCTTTAACCTTGCATTATCTATCAACTCCCGTAATGTACTGGCTCCGCTAATGTGGTGGCACCACAAATGTGGTGGCATTATCACTTCTCATAATCTCCGGGTAACCCCTCCTGCTACTAAACCTACGGAACGCATGCAAAAATGATTCGCAGAAGAGGTTAGACACCGTCTCTACATGGACCGCTCTAGTAACTGCACAGGTGAGTAAGACTACATATAATTTACTTACAGTACCCCCCTTTTCTTTTACTGGCAAGGCACCTGTGTAGTCAACCCCCGTTACCTGGAAAGGACTCACTTCCTGAACCCTAAATTCCGGCAATGGAGGGGCCTGTACAGCACGATATGATGTACCTTGCAATCTCTTGCAGATGATACATCCCCTTAAGGCTTTCTTTACTACCTGTCTAATCTTGGGGATCCACCATCTTTGCCTTATGTAATTTACAACATAACTAACACCACTATGGTTACACACTTTGTGGCAGTAATTACTAAGGAGAGTGGCTATATGATGTTTATTAGGGATAAGGATAGGGTACTTTGCGCTATCATGTAAAGCTGACAAGTGTAGCCTACCTCTACAGCGTATCATGCCTCCCTCCATATAGAGGCCTAACTGCTTCACTATATTGCTTGGTGTGCCCTGTCCTTTTGACAAATAGTGGTGTTCCTCAGAGTAAGCTTCTCTCTGAGCTACCTTAATCATGGCTGACTCTGCTGCTCTTAATTCCGGCACCGTCAAGTATGCTGGTTTTGCCTGATAGTTCCCTTGTGTCTTCTCTCTAAGAGTCCTAATAAACCTAAGGACCCATGCCATTACATGCCATGACTTCATATATGAGCCATACCGGTCCTAATTCATTATGGCAGTAGGGGCAACCGGTACCGGCAATGTTAGGGTTCCATTTTGACTCGTGTTACAACCCACAGTGGTGTCCCCTCCTATTGAGCCCCCTATTGGGCCATGATCAGGCCACAGCATTTGGTGAGGTAACCATGTGGGCCCTCCCCACCAAAGCGAAGAAGCAACTAAGGACACATATGAAATCCCTCTGGTGACTAGATCACTGGGGTTGTCCTCTGTGGACATATAACGAAAATGAGCGCCGGGGAGTAAGGACTTTATCTCATCAACTCTATTTTGAACATATATAGGCAAAATCTTTCTACTAGACAACCAGCATAGGGTTATCTGGCTGTCCGACCAGAGGTATACATTCTCTATAAACAGCTCGTCCGCGTAGGCCTCACATATATAACATGCAAGACGAGCTGCGAGAAGAACAGCAGTCAACTCCATCTTAGGTATGGTTAGGGACTTAATAGGTGCCACCTTAGCTTTGGCCATTACTAACCTACTCACCTCATCACCAACCGCATATGCCGCTACACCATATGCTACTGAGCTAGCGTCACTAAATAGGTGCAGCGTAACCCTCTTAGAATTAGTGACCTGACGGGGAAACATGATACCTGTACTATCTATCATATCGTTATAAATACCCTGCCAGATAGCTCTCATGTCATCAGGAATGGGTACATCCCACCCACACTCTAATCTCCACAAGTCCTGTACGAACCTCCGCGCTCGGATGGTTACCGGTAGCAACACTCCTAAAGGATCGAACACACTCGCGGTTAGATTTAGAGCCTCGCGTTTTGTAACCAATGCAGGGCTACTTCCGTGGAAATTAACCTGTAACATATCCTTATCAGTTAGCCACTCAACGCCAAGTACCTTAACCCCGTCTTGTTTGGCGGAAGCTATACCCTTCAGGTGCAACAGTTCCCGCAAACTCTCATTATTTGTGACCCACTCACGTAAAGACAGGTTAACACTGGAAAATATTCTACGGGCATCCCAACATTGTTGTTGCAAATCACTTACATCATCACCAGTCCCCTGTAAGTTATCAATTATTATGTTCCTTCCAACAACCAACTATACTCCTAAAATCGATTAATGAAATTTACAAACATATGTGGCAGTCCGTGGATTCGAACCCAGGATGCTCACACGGAAAATCAACACCTTATGCATCGCACCACGAAGACAGTTAAAGGATGGTGGACACTGCCTACGATTTATTATGCAACTTCGAATCCTGCATATTAATCTAAGCATGTACACACATCCCAACTGCAACTCACGTAGGCTATGCATATGTGAATGGAAAGAGCAATTAATGGTGCCTTAACCACTAGGGAAGTCCTCTCGATAAATTACCCCTGAACCAATATAATTATGTTCCTTCCAACAACCAACTATACTCCTAAAATCGATTAATGAAATTTACAAACACATGTGGCAGTCCGTGGATTCGAACCCAGGATGCTCACACCGAAAATCAACACCTTATGCATCGCACCACGAAGACAGTTAAAGGATATACAACCCCCTTTTTAGCTTATTAACTTCTTCACTGTTCTCCTGTATCATAGACAGGTGTTTTTGAATGGTAGCATTAAGGAGGAACTGGGAACAGGTGGCCCCGAACAGAACTGCACGGAACCGGTAGACAATGTAAGGACTTGAAACATCCAAGGGATCAACGGGCCACAGAAACCTAGTAGCATCCCTATCCTTCTCACTCAACCCCACCATGAGAAATGCTTTCTCAATATCACTCACCCAGGCAAATTGATGGCACCTAAAGCGTAGAAGTACCTGGGTGAGGTCAGCCACTAGCGATGGACCTGTATAGAGACAGTCATTCAGGCTGAACGCCTTCTCGTCCATCCTAGCCGAACAGTCAAACACTATCCGTACAGGCGTAGTAACACTATCCTTAGTAATACCATGATGAGCTAAGTAGTGACTGGGATGACCAGCTTGATTCCTGTTTTCTACCCTTTCAATAAATCCCCTTTCTATCACATTATCCAGAACCTTTGTATACTGTTGACAGTAGTTGGGATCTTTTATAAATATACGCTGCAAGCCTCTCATTCTGCCCAGGGCTAACTTAAAGTTATCAGGTAATTTATCTATGTTATCTCTCTACGGCAGTTCCACTATCTACAGTGCTTCGGAATACTGTACCGTTTCAGAAAATCTATTTAAGACTCTCTCCCCACCCTTACCAGTCTCATTAGGACTTATACCATTATGGTCCAAGTTCCATAGAGCTGTCAGATCCTTATTATGGAGATTTACTGCCAATATCTTCCTGTATCTCCACTAAAGGGTCTACTGCTAACTTAAGAACAGTGACTAACTCTACATGGGTCTCTTCTATATCTGACTGATAAGTGCCACTCAGTGCATAACCATAAATTGTGGGTAACATAACTTACTTCCTTCCCTGACATAGCCTGAATGTACAAACAAAGTAGTAATAAAAGTCCGCCCCAATCAGTAACCCTATCATATCTCCATCAGTGATACCTGGATCGGCTAATTTGTAACCCCGAGCCTTAATAGCATTTACCTCCATCTCTAATCCTCTCCCTGGTTTGTATACTGGTAACTCCTCCACCACAACGGCTCTCAATTTACGCACCCTTCTTCTGTAATGATAGGTTAACTCTACTATTTCATACTCAGTACTACCAAGTGAGCCAGTAAATCCCTGGAGCCTTAGCTGTTCCTTACTGACCCTAACGTAATCAAGCTGCGATAAAGCAGAGTGCAAGATGAAGGTACGTTGCGAACATTGGTCCAACAAAGCTCTTACTTTATGGTATGACCGTTTCTGTCCGTCAAGGGAATATGAATGGTAGGCAACAACATTATATTATGGCCCGAAGCCACAGCCATGGTCAGTGTTGGTTCAGGGGCTGCTGGTTGTCCAGTTTGTTCAAGGCGTGGCGTCGGACACAAATAATTAAAATGTTTCTGTTGGCAGAATCGGCACGGCCTAATTTTAGGGTTAGTACACCCCTGGCTGCCATGTTCTGACGACAGGCACCCGACGCACAATTTCAACTGCCTTGCTCTTGGCGGGACTGTTCTTGTATTTTGCACACTTTGCCCAAAAATGTCCTGTCTTTAAACACAACTTACATCCATACTTCTGCTTGGTATCGGGTTTCTGATACACCACATATGCTGCTGTGGCGGTCGCCCCAAACTATTCTAGTGGATTATGTCTACTTTCTAGATTGCACACTTCAGTCTTAAACACACAAACATATTCATCCACATCCAGCCAGTTGTCTTTTAATTCACGCTTAATCACTTCAGAGAGTGCACTAGGAAGTTTATTATGCAACAGTACTGCACACATTTCACTTACTGTTACATCCATAGAGCGTAATGACTCTAACGCACACTCAAATGACGCGGATTTTTTTTTCAGAGCACTGACCTCCTAGCTAGGATGCGGGAGATTACACAGTTTCGCTATGTGAGCTGCTTTGATGCGATCCTTTTGACCATAACTATTTCTTAGAATATTGACTGCTGGTTCATAACTTGCAGCGACCAAACTAAATCCACTAACAATTTGTAGAGCCTCACCACTACGTTGTCCCTTTAGATACGTAAATTTCTGAATGTCAGTTAAGTCTGTTTGGGAGTGAACACTACAATCAAAGAGCTCCCAGAAACCCACCCACTGTGTTGGATCCCCGTCAAAAACTGGCAACTTCAGGGAGGGTAGCTTAATACTCTTTTGTTTCCTACTTGCTGCACTATCATGAGATCTACCAGTAGTGGTTGTCTGTAGAGCACTATCTAACTCAGCTAACTGACTGTTTAATTGATTAACATACTGCATATCTTTCACCATCTCCTCCTCTAACTGATCATCTTAATATAAGCTATACAACTCTATGCTATACGACTCAATATCAGCTAGGGCCTTTTCTACAGTGATTTTCACACCCCTTACATTATGCAGTGTAGCAGCATGTTCAATAAAATCAGACAGATTAGAGGTAAGCTTAGTAATCCCTCCCTTCTTGGCGGCCCTGAACCGCCGCAATGACTTTATTTTCTCCTCCATTCTTAAAAAGTTTACGGTAACTAAAGCTTAAGGGACAACAATACTAATCGTCACTGTAGGCTAACCTATTTTAATCTATTCTAAGCCTAGGCTAACCTACTTACATTGATGACGACAGCAACCAAGCAAATTGAAGCATGCAGATCGCGTGCCCCCTGTGAGTTTGCAAATGATCAAAGAAAAGGAAATTTACCCTATGTCATATTACTCTACTTTACAATATTTACTTTACTATATTAAATTTTAACAAATTACAAAGTTAATGCCTGAAAAAGAAAGAGAAAGAAGGATCACGACTCCTCTGAAGGAGGAACAGCCGCAGCCGTCGTCATAGTCTTTAGATCTAGCCTATTGCGTCGACTGCTCCTCCTCGGCCCTGTCCTTCTTCCCAAAGAAGGCATGCGCTTTGTTCAGTAGCCTATCTAATACCTTCTGGCTCCCTGGCACATCTAACCCAGGCTGAGGTCTGCCTGACAATGTCCACCCTTGCCCCTGGTGTATAGAACTGCTTGACAAAAAAAGCAGGGCACTGCACTGGACGGTCCAGCGGAAAATCCCGGACATATGCGCCCCTCAACATTTGTCCACTTGATCGCCCAGCTCTACACAAAGGCAGACAAGTCAGGCCTAATACCCCCAATTCTTATCAATATATAACAGATGGCCCAGTATCCTGGTCACACGGCACCAATTATATCCTGTTTATTATTCCTAGGGGGTAGAGGAGAAATGGATAAAAATTAAATAACTAAACCTGGAAAGATGAATTGGCCTAGGCTATAAATATGATACCGGTCGGCGTTTGATTTACGTGTTAAATTGTATATGTAGGCTATCTGTGGTAGTCCCAGTAATATCTATGAAGTACTTCTAGTATTAAAGGAACTTAGCTGTGATGCAAAGAGTGTAGGTTAGGTGATGGACATGTCGGTAGTTGAATATCAGTGAAGTTCTGGTGTTATGTGGCAGCAATTGGTGGTTTGTTGTTAGCGTGACGAAGTCTGTGTGAAGTGTGTCTGAGATTCCCTTTTATCGTGACAATATAAAATATATTTAAGGGTTCTATATCGTCCCCCGTGATTAAATAATAAGGGAAAATAAACTAAGATATAATTGGTGCAACCACAGTAATATTTATCCACAAAGATAAATAAATTAATGCGTATAAACAAAAAGGAACCAGCTGTCGTGAACCCGGGAAATTCAAACTACGGTATATATACCAGCTAGGATTCACGACACTAGGATTGTAGTACGTCCTAGCGTGTTTCACATGCTCGCACCCAGTCGGGGGACACCTCGATGACGTATACAGACTAATAGCACACATAACAAAGCCACTCCAACAGCTTCCTCTCTTGACTAGTCCTCCCCTCTCTACACTCTTCAAAATATAGGAAAAGTAAAAAGCAGCTACTCAGTGTAGTAAAAAGCAGCTATTAGAATCTTCTCTCTAATAATGGTCTCCATCATTTTGCATATGACACAGGTCAAGCTCACCGGCCTATATTTTCCAGGATCACTCCTATCTCCCTTTTTATAGATGACTGTAATATTTATAGTTCTCTAATCTGTTGGTAATTTCTGAGTTCTATGGGATAAAGTGAAAATTATGCTAAATGGATATGTGATTACTGTTTTCACCTATTTTATCATTAGTGGGTGAAATTCCTCTGGACCAGATGACTTGTCCCTTTGTAGCTTATCAATAATACTCCTTATTTCTTCACAGGTGAATTCCATTTGCGAAAATATTAGGCCATCCTTATTTTCAATGTTTAGTATCGGTACTTTCCCTTCTGGTTCTCTGGTAAATATTGAACTAAAGTATTGTACTAAGACCTGTACCTTGTCCCTGTCATTTAAAATTTGAATGTTTTCCTCAGTGTTAATGTATAGATAACTTACACAGGCTGTAGTTTTGGTTGTATATTTTAGGCTACATATATCAGGAATATTTTTAGGTTAGACTTAACATCTTCGGCATTTTTTCTGTCTATATTTTGGCTCCTTTCCTGGTTTCACACCTTACTTGGTTGTATATTGTTTTATAATCGTCTTGCAGTTGCAGGTATTCTCTTGCATCGGTTCCCCGACCTTCCTTAATTTTCTTCAATCTCATAAAAAATCACTGTTTCTTGATCTTTGCCCTCAGCTTTTTGTTCATTAATTTTGTATGTCCCTGTTCACTCTTCGTCTAAATGTAATATTGTTCTTAAATTACCTCCTTAGAATACATTCGTCGATCGCCTCTTGAAATTTATTTTTTATTTTAATCCATCTTTCCTCTATATCATCTGTGACTAGATATTCATCGCAGTTGATGGATAACAGCCCATTTAATTTGTTAAAATCTGCCTTTTCATAAAGGTAGATCAGTTTCTTCGATTTTTTTAATTGAGGCATTTACCTTCAAATTCCGTTTTTCGCACACTGTTCCAAACTCATTTACCAGACCCTACAACTCCCATTCATTATCACTCATCAGAACTGTATCATCCGCAAACAGCAGTATAGGTAGCTTCCACTCAATTCCCTCCCTTTTCAGCGATACACCAACATCCACTGCTCTTGATAGTATTTCTTTCATAACTCCATCCATATATACAGTAAACAACCACGGGGACATCACACACCCCTGTTTCAAACCAACATTCAGGTCAAAGAACTCGCTCTGCTCATTCTCCACACGTACTGCCGCCTTTGCACCCTCATACATGCTCTTCACTGCTATCAGCAACTTGCCATCTACTCCGTATATTCTAAATACTTTCCACAAACCTTCTCTATCCACTCTGTCATAGGCCTTCTCCAAGTCCATAAAGGCAACATATACCTTTTGTTTCTTCTCCAGATATTTCTCCACAACACAATTCAGGGTAAAAATCTGATCTACAAATCCTCTTCCCTTCCTAAAACCTCCCTGCTCGTCGCCTATCCATTTCTCCGTTCTCACTCTCACTCTCTCAATCACTACCCTACTGCATACCTTCCCTACTACGTTTAGAAGACATATTCCTCGGTGGTTACCACACACTCCTCTTTCCCCTTTGCTCTTATATAGGGGAACTATTATGCCAGTCTTCCAGTCATCGGGTGCACTCCCCTTCTCCCATGCTAGTTTGCACATTTTCCATACCCATTCGATCACTATCTCACCACCATACCTCAACATTTCCCCACACACTCCATCTGTTCCTGGTGCTTTCCCCAACTTCACTCTTTTCATGGCTTCCCACACTTCTGACCTGATCCCCACCTCCTCCTCCACTACTTCTCTTCTTCTCCCTCCCATACCATATCCAGCTATGTTTGCTGGCTCTTCATTCCTTACATTTAGCAACACATTGAAGTACTCCCTCCATCTTTCGACTCTTTCTTGCTTCTCGGCTAGCATTCTCCCATTCTTATCTTTCACACCCTTACTGTTTCCCTTGCTACCTTCCCTAACTTTCTTGACTTCTTTCCAGAACAGTTTCTTACTCTTCCTCCATTTTACACTCAGATTCCTTCCAAATTCCTCATCTACTCTTCTCTTACTTTCCTTCACTACTCTCATCACCACCCTCTTACTCTCTACGTACCTCGCTCGTTTCTGTCTCTCAAAATCTTCATTCCCTCTACTACCCAACCACTCTCTATATGCTTTCTTCTTTTCTTCCACAGCTATTTTTACCTCTTCTGTCCACCATGCTGTACCTTTCACTCCCTTCCCTCTTCTACTCACTCCACACACCTCCTCACATGCTGCACAGATCTCTTCCTTAAACACCTTGCTCATCTCCTCCACTTCCTCCATAACTTCCAGGTCGAACCCACCTAGTCGTCTTTCTACTGCTCTCCTGTACTCTTCCCTGATTTCCTCCTCCTGTAATTTCTCCATTCCACCTTCCTCTCGCCACCCTCCAGCTCTCCTCACCCACTTCTTTTGTATCCTAACCTTAGCTACTACTACATAATGATCAGACAGACCCCCTCCAATACCCCTATACACCCTAGCATCCATCACAGATTTCTTCATTCGTTCATCCACACATACATAATCAATCAATGACTTTCGTTCCACCACTGTCTTATCCTTCATCGTCAACATCCGTTTCCACGTGTACCTGTGGATCATTCTGTGTCGGAAGAAGGTGTTGGCTATCCACAGCCTCCTCCCCGCACATACGTCCACAAGTGCACTAACATTCCCATTCACCTCTGATGGTACCCCCCACCCTCCCACCTCTCCCTCAACTTTCCTATCACCCACCTTACCATTCATATCCCCAATCAGAAATATTCTTTCGTTCTTGTCAAACTCCTCCAGGCACGCCTCCACATTCATCCAGAACTCCTCTTTCTTTATTACAAGTGTATCCTCTGTCGGGGCATACACACACACAATCACCCACATTTGTATTCCTACTTTCATTCTCACCCACACAATCCTTGAACCCACAGACCCACACTCTCTTACACATTCCTTCCATTTGTTACTTACAAACAAACACGCACCTTCTCTCGCTGTTCCTTCACTCACTCCAACACACACACCCATTCCACACTCCCACATCTGAACCTTTCCATTTGGTCTCTGTCATTCCACATACATCCAGCCTGGCATTCACTAGCACTTCCAGAACCCCTCTCTCTTTTGTGCCATCATTCATGCCACTAACATTCCATGTAGCCATTCTCAGAATGTCCGAAGGAATGTCCTTAGTCGGTCGTGGTTCGTCAACATAGGTTCCGTCCGCATTCGAGGCTGTTCGTTCGTTTTTCTTTGCTTAGGTATTTTTTCCGGGTGGGGGTCGCAAGCCCACCGACCCAATATAACTTTGGTTATTTGTTATGTATGTACAATAACAGTCCCCTTCCTTCATCGCCATGGCCCAGTGTTTTGTTTCCAAATATTTCATGTCCTTCAATGTTATATTCCACCAAATCCCTTTCAAATTTATATAGGCTATATATATATATATATATATATATATATTGTGTTTTTTTTTGTTTTTTTTTTGCGGGAGGGGGGGGGGTTAACCTTTTTATACTGCTAGAGGGTGCTTGGTATCCAGCAAGTCTACTATGTAATTCATTTATTCTGTCACTTGAAAACGTATCAACATTGCTAAATGTTAATTTCAGCCCATCATCTAGATTTACCATGTTATTATTTAATGTACCACTTTTTATATTTGGCTTTAGCTCCTCCTCTGCTCCTCCTCTTAGGGGCCCAGAATCAATGACAGCACCAAGGCCTAATGATGTCCCTGTCTGGCTCTGGATAGATTGGGATATATCGTCGTCCAGTTCTATAAGGTTGGAAAGTCTCTTCACTGTATTGTAGATTATTGAATTTGACAACCAGAAAATTTAATTTCACTTTGGGGTCGTGCATCAAATATATTCTATGGTAAGAAAGATTTATATCACTATAATAATTATTGCTATAAACATTAACAGTAAAGTAATAATATAATGTATTGTATTATAATGTAAAGTAGTAATCGTTTATGTTTTATTAAAATACAGAGCACAAGAGGCCAAAGAGAGATAAATGTTGTAGCCTCGCTCAAGTTTTATCTCTCGGTGAAACAGTGGTCATATATCTCCGTTATAGCCAAAAACTGTTCCGCAGTGTTCACATTCTTACGCTGGCTCAGTCGTATATATCTGGAGATTTATGAGAACGATATATATCTGACCAAGTGTCATACGAGTTGCTAGTGTAATGCTGTAGACCTTGTATAGCTGAACAAGTGTAGTTCATGTAATACGATTTGGTAGTGTAATGCTAGAGACATTATACAATAGTAAACAAAATATTCGCTGTTGCGGTTTTATGCAATTATCGATATATAGCTGGGCAAGCGTAGTCCATGTCATACGATTTGGTAGTGTTATTTGTAGAGTTTTATAGTCGACTAAATGTTAGCTGTTGTGGTTTAATTACTTTATGAACTGCATAACCATCATATTTTTTGCATGGACCTACCGTATGTATCATCTACTTGATCTGCTTCATAAAAGTATGTAACTCTCTCTCTCTCTCTCTCTCTCTCTCTCTCTCTCTCTCTCTGTTACGTAAACATCCAATGTGTCAACACTCAACTTTTCTTCACTGCCAACCACGAAGTCTTTTCCATCTCTACGTTTAATAGCGAACAGTGATATATGAGTGTTTCGGAGAATCTGCATATATTGGTTTGTAATTGGTAAACAGTGATGTTTATTTAATTTAGTGTTGCCACCTCCTCGCTCTTGTTCATATCCAACCAGATTTTTGTTTTCTTTGTATAACTAATTGTGATGCCATTTGGTTACTATTTACATAGCTTAGTATATAGTTTGTTCTATTACTATTTAATAAAGATGGGTCATCTGTATCATCAACATCAACATAATAAAACAATTATTCTTATATTTTAGAAAGCCTTATTTCTGGTATATTCAAAAGTAGGGTCTTATTGTCTTGAAGATCCAGGGAAATAGACTCGAGGAAGCTTGTTAGTACAATGAAACTAATGCGAATTGAACATTGTGAAAGGAAATAATGAATCATTCTATTGAACGTTTATGCCTGGAATGAGCAAATACTATATTAACGTAACTCTTATCCACCTGTAATTGATATAAATAATACATGTTATTGTTTCAATAGGGTGGCATGCATAGCTTCAGTTACAGTAGTTACTGTTAGGGTGCCTTAGAATATGTTTGGTTAGAGCAAATGCAAAATTAAACAAAAGCGAACTGAAGATTCTATTTGTTTCTTACGTTCTCAAATCCACAATTAGTATCAACTAAACTTGGGCGGGTGCCCAACCCCGAAAAGGGTTGAAATAGGGGAGCTCTCCCCCCGCCAAAGGCGGCTTTCTAGGGCCTTTCCTAGCTGATGCTGAGAGGATTGGGTTCTAGTCATGTGGTGATGGGCTGGTCTATCAGAGTGAGAACTGAGCAATCTCTGCCATACCCATAGCTTACTCTATCTGTTCCTTTTAATTATATATTTTCTAGATCTCAATTGACGGCGTTTCTAACGTGGATTGACCTCCCAATCTACCAAGATTGGAAGCCAAAGCGTCACATTTTTCCCTTGCCCCTCAACTTTCTCTTCATAATTGCTGAGGGACACAGGGCCCTGGGTGGGGCTTTGGTTTCCCGGGCATTTCCGCACCCTCCTCAGCTCCCCGCCATGGATTGGCTTCGGTCACCCAGGCTTTATTGTGGTCGGCGGGGAGGGTTCTGTGGGGGCGCTCGGTTATGGCCTTGGCCTTGCTCAGGGCCTTGGGGCTGTTCGGTCAGGCAGCTTGGGGAACAACAACAACAACAACAACTAAACTAAAACTACAAGTACTGATATTGCAGAAGCCTACTTTCAAAGCACACACACACACACACACACACATACACATACACATTCCTAACATCATTATTCACTTACTGTTTTATTATGCGTGCAGAATGATGGACGTAAGATTAAGAGTGAAGTTGAACTAGTTTTTTTTCGGGACACATTTCCTCCTTAATTTAAGCTGGGCAACAGCAATTTCCGCATGGTAAATTAAACTAGATTGAAAATATATGCGTATTATAATCCATGTATGATCAACGACAAAGGTTCGTTCCCCCAACCTGCTATTGTAAATCTGAAGCACTTGGAGGTCGAAAAACGAAGCCTTTATTGGGTGTAAATTGCATTTCTTCCAGATGTTTCATTTGTCTACCCCCAGGTGCTTCGGATTCACTCAGTAGCTGGTTGGGGGAACGAACTTTTGTTGTTGATAGTAAATATTCTGAATATATACTTAGCGAACAAGGTGGGCTATATATATATATATATATATATATATATATATATATATATATATATATATTCTGGAATGGAGGACACCTAGGATTTATACGTATGGGTAAGACCATTGGAAACATATTTCTATGCAGTTTATATATTTGTGTGTATGGTTAGAAGGTAGAGATTACTAGAAGGGCTTTCCTGTTTTGTTATTTTGGCTTCCATCTGGCTCGGGGGACACAACGGAAGGCTTCACTGTGATTCCGTGACATACAGTGGGTACGTAGTTATAGCATATATTCTGTTCAGACAAAATATGGTTAGTTACAAAATGATGGGCAAGGTAAAAGCTCACACCTGATCTTGGTCTTGTGATTTCAGCATATATACTGTACTGGGTGGCACATAATTCGGTTACTACTTGCCATAAATTGGCAACAATGCCTTTGTATGCAGTTGTGAAGCCAAGCATATTACGTTACAGGGTTCGTCCTGCAGATATTTTGTCTTAATAATCAATATATTTACAACGGTTATTATACAGTACATTGCCTTTAATAATACCCCATTAAACGCACAATAGGTAGTAGAAGCTACTGAAGCGCTGAAACGTATATGTTTTTTCTCTTTCTATGTGACAAAAGGCAGAACTGCCTGTATGAGTGCCTCCCCAGAGTTGAAAGAGTGACAGGGACAAAATCAAAGGACGTTCGAGCCAAAATGCCTGGACACACGGAGTTTGAAGCAATTTAAGTCATAGGAAGAGGGAAAGACTGATTCTGGGACAGAGCTCCAGAGCTCAGCAGTTGAATAGAAGAAAGTCTGAGAATAACATTTCACTCTTGGGTTGGAGAATTGCACAGAATAGGGGTGGGATTGTGTTGCAAGACGGGTACTACGTACCCTACGTAGAGGAGGTGGTATACACTGGGAAAGCTCTGAGGAACATTGATTATTATAGTAGCGATAGAATAGTGAGAGAGATGCAACATTGCGGCGAAGAGAGAGAGATTGCAGAGAGTTTGTGAGTGGGCGGAAGTTAATGATACGAAAGGCTTTCCTTTCTACTTTGTCTAGGAGTGCGGTATGAGAGGACCCTCCCCACAACAAATGTGAACAATACTAAATACAAGGACGCACTGTGCCCCTGTACTGAGCAAGAAGCTCTGCAGGGGTAAAGAACCCCTTAAGGCGGTTGAGCACACCCAGCTTCTGGGAGGCTGCCTTAGCAAGACTGGTAATATGGTCCTTCCAAGTGAGAGCAGAAGAGAAAGAGACACCGAGAATATTGAGAGAAGATGAAGGAATTATTTTTATAATGTTGAAGTGTAAGGGATAGTCCTCTGGGAGTGTTGAACTGGTAGTAGGATGAAGAAATTGTGTTTTGGAAGCATTAAAGATAACAAGGATTTCTCTGCCCAAATTGGAAATAGTAGTTAGATCAGAAGATAAGTGTTGTATGGCTTCATTACGTTTGTTTTTGAGGGTTTGCTGGCTGGGGCGTTCAGGAAAACTGATTGAGTAGTGTAAGGTGGAGTTGTCTGCTTATGAATGGATGGGACTGGAGGTACAGTTGAGAAGATAATTTATGAAAATTAGAAAGATAATGGGAGATAGGACAGAACCCTGAGAAACACAGGAGTTGATAGGATGGGGAAGTGAGTGATGGCCGTCCACAACCGCAGCTATGGTAAGGCCGGAAAGGAAATTAGAAACAAAGGCACAGATGGAGGGATAGAAACCGAAAGAGGGTAGTTTAGAAATTAAAGATTTGTGCCAGACTCTATCGAAGGCCTTCGATATGTCTAGTGCAATAGAAAAGGTCACACCGAAGTCCCGAAAGGAGGATGACCAAGAGTTAGTAAGATATGAAAGAAGATCACCAGTAGAGTGACCTTTAAGGAAGCCATATTGGCGATCTGAGAGTAAATTATGAGAAGAGAAATGCTTAAGAAATTTGGAAGCAACACTAGTTTCAAAAACTTTAGAGATACAAGAGATGAGAGCAATTGGACGATATTTGGAGGGTTGAGAGCGGTCACCTTTTTGGGGGACAGGTTGAATGAGAGCAAACTTCCAGCAAGAAGGGAAGACATTTGAGGAGAGACAGACACGAAAGAGTTTGCCTAGGCAGGGAGTCTGCACGGAAGCACAGTTTTTTAGTACAAATTACCCCTTCTCGATACTATCAAATAAGTGGTTTTGAAAAATTAACACCATCACTACACTGATATGTGGATAACATATTACGAAGTTAGAATGATTTCCGTTTATAGGTGCAGGAATATTTTGTAGCGAAGACGATCCTATAGATCTGTGCCCCATAAAATATTCTATAGTCTCGCTTAATCATTAGTCTATTCATAGTGCAGTTGAGTGCAGTACATGATTAGATAAATATCCAGTATTCGATAAATGGATATTAATCGTAGTAATGTGCTGTACTTATTACTGTTTTGATGGTGTAATGGTTAGAATGTTTAGGATCTGTATGTGGTAACCCAGGTTCGAATCCCGGGACGATCACACCTTTTCATTAATTTCATTGGGAGGTGTTTGGGGCTGGGAGTGAAATTAATAAAAACATTATTATTATTATTAATATTATTATTATGATATAACCAACTGTATACATTAATATAAGTGGCAAAGGTTTAATGCATGCTGCAACAGACATTCCAAAGGTAACAAACAAGCGACAGTGATCATCATTGCTATTGATGTGGTTTGATGGGTAGGTCGATGATTGTCACACCGAGAGATGAATGTGTGTGATTAGCCTTGGTCAAGGACGTACCCTCCATCACTGTTAACAGATAAATAGCTAAATGGACACATACATAGGCATAGAGTAAAAGAGTGATTCTTTGGAAAAATCCCTTGAATGTATTAGGGTACAACATTAGTCCTAATTGTTATTGCACATGGAATATTGATGTGCTAATGTAAAGTAACTTAAGAAAACCCCACACATAGCAAAGGGAAACCCATTTACTAAGTGTACAGGGTTCCTTGTAAACAACAGCTAACAAACTCCTCTTATTTTATGAGCCTGTTCCTTGTAACAAATATACTCGCTGCTACTGTGACTCTTCTGGCAAGTCTCTCTCCATAAACTACAGGAGAGTCTCACAAGTGGCTCAAGGATATAACTTTTAATTCGGTGCAGGGATAACCTTTCTATTTTATTTGTTTTTGCGCAAGTTGTGACTCACGAATGAGAGAGTTTTCTTTGATATTAATGATAATATTAATAATTAGGCTTATGTTATGTTTATGGTAGCGCACGATATTTCTTCGTTAAATGAGAGCGATGCCTTTAGGTGGTATTATCGGATGGACCAATTATTGTAAACGTGTATCCAATTAACCCACATAAACATGTAGTAAACTTTTTCATACTAAATAATGATAATGCATCTTCCCTTTATCATGTATGTGTGTTATTATCTGAATTTGTGTTAACATATGTATGCTTGCATATGTATATAATAATGTATGCATAACTTTACAGCATAATTATGTATGTGTAGAAGTGTAAACTTATTGTGACGCATGTCCAGTGTGAGCATGCTGTACAGAACGCCTAGTCATGCCCCACTCTCGCTAGGATCGTCAGGGCAGGAACTTTGGTTGTAGTCTATGTAGAGTGTCCTAACTTAGTTCATGTGAGCCGTTGTACTATAAGTAATATGAATATGTATTTTGTTTTCATCTGAGTCAACGAGTTCTATTGTATATCATTAGTTATAAGTATTGTGTGTAAAACTTATTTGTAATGATAGGAGAAGCAGCAGCCACCGTTGGGGGGTCAGTGGGTGCGCCATGCGGGAGGTGGGCCTAACTTACTAGCACTCCCCCTTCCCCCTCCCCTCAGTGCTAGGAAAGCCTTTGTCTATCCCAGAGGAGAGAGAGAAATTACGTAATGATTGTCAGTGGGCGGTCCTTAGTAGTTCACGTTGGGCTCACTAGAGGGCCGGGTATAAAAAGGGAAGTCTAGCCATTTTTTCTTCAGAACTCATTAGGCAGAGCGACTTCTCATTTCCCTTGCTAACTATATATATTCTTCTGACTGATGTGAACTTTCTCTACTACCTTACATTCGTATCTCCTCTTTTCCCTGCCTGTTTAACTTCCATGGTCCCGTTGGTGCAGAGCTAGTCAGCCAACGTATTATCGCTTGAGTTCTCAGAGATACTTGCCTATTAGATAGCCTATTTTTGGAAGGGTTAACTTAGAATAGGATTGATTTATGTTTGTTGCACTTGTATATGCATTTCCCTGTGTGTTATTATTATTATTCCTGTTTTCTGCTAGTCTAGGTAATGCTAGACTGGGGTAAGGCTTTTCTGTGTTACGAGTTGTTGTTTGATGCAGTGGTTAAGCGATAAACCTGCATACTCGTTTCGGTTCAGTGAAGCCTAGGTTGTCTTCGCGGCTGACTGTGTTGAGTTAATAATTTACAGTGCGTGAGGGCAAGAGCCTAACCACCCTGTATTTTATTAACAGTTTGTTTTTACTTTGTCAAGGAGCCGGGACAAAACCAGATACAAGGGATCTGGATTTCTCAAAGTGCACTCGTTAGTGTTAACGTAATACTTTAAACAGTTGTGAGGACTTCGCTAGGCTACGAGCCGTTTTTGCTCAGTCACTGCTACCTTTTGCCCACAGTACCCCAGCTAGACTTTACTCGATTAGTAGATACAGAATAGTATTGAAGCTTTCCTTATGTATGATATTGTTTATGCACTATTGATTTCATGTGTTGCACCCTTGGCTACTTTAGTGATTAGTGGCCCACGAGCACAATCCGAGTAGGCTATTGCCGTTGCATTTGCGGAGTACTTCTTTTTAATGTTTGCCATTTACTATTGCATATTCTTTTAATTATTCTTATGCCAATTTAAACCTTTAATAGTATTTAATTGCCAGTGTTTTTGCTTATTGAATTACTGTTCAAAATCCGATACGTACCTCTTACGAGCATCCGAGAAGCATCTAACTTTTTTCAGAAGATTCCTTGCTCGATGCTTAAGGACTATTAATTAACGTAATGTAATAGTGCCGATCCGAAGTAGAGGGTGGAGTACTTCTTAAGTTCTTAGTCAAGGGTGGATTACATAAGAACATAAGAAAATGAGAGTCTGCAGAAAGCCGATTGGCCTAAGCAAGGCAGATCCCTGTCCCACACAACCCCAATTACAAAGCCCAATTATAGGCTCAACACTCTAATACCCTGAGGATCATCTTACCAAAACGGTTAGAGATTAACGCAGGATTACGGGGGTCTGCAGAGCGCTGATTGGCCCAACCCTGCTGATCCCCCTTCACACCCAACCCTTCTCGTCCATATGCTTGTCCAATTTTATCTTAAAGCTCCCTATCATTTTTAATCCCACTATAGCACTTGGTAGTCCATTCTACCCATCTACAACTCTGTTACCAAACCAATATTTGCCTATATCTTTTCTGAAACAAAATGTATCTAATTTGAAACCATTGGTACGAGTTCTTTCGCTATCACTGAGCTTTAGTACATTTGTCATGTCCCCTTTGTTAATCCCACTAACCCACTTGAACACCTCTATCATATCCCCTCTAACTCTGCGTCTCTCTAACGAATGTAAGCCTAATTTCTTCAACCTTTCTTTATACGGAAGATTTCTAATATTATGGATCATTTTTGTCATTCTACATTGTACTCTCTCCAATGAATCTATGTCCATTCTGTAATAAGGACACCAAAATTGAACAGCATAATCCATATGGGGTCTCACTAATGACAAGTAAAGTTTTAAGATAACATCAGCAGTTCTGTTACTCACACTCCTTGAGATGAACCCGAGAATCCTGTTTGCCTTGTTTCGAACGCTTATACACTGTTGTCTAGGCTTCAAATCATTGCTAACAAACACACCTAGATCTTTCTCACAATTCGAGTTTTCTATTTCCATATTAGCTAGTTTATATTTAACATTTGTATGCATCTTCCCTATCTTTAATACCTTGCATTTGTCAATGTTAAACTTCATCTGCCAATTTACTGACCATTCGTGTAAGGTATCTAGATCCCTTTGGAGGCACTCTATATCTCTATCTGAATCAATTGTTCTCCCCATTTTGGTATCGTCTGCAAATTTACTTATCCTACTAGTTATACCTAAATCAAGGTTATTTATGTATATAACAAACAACAGAGGACCTAATACAGATCCCTGGGGGACACCACTTTTGACTGCTCCCCTTTCTGACTTCGTACCATTTATGCTGACTCTCTGCTTCCTACCAATTAGCCATGACCTAATCCATCCCAACAACGCCCCACCTATTCCATGCGCCTCAACCTTTCTCATCAATCTCTCATGGGGGACTCTGTCGAAAGCTTTACTGAAATCTAAATATATTATATCATATGACTTGTCATTATCTACTGCTTCATATACCTCTGAGAAAAAACTAAGCAAATTAGTAAGGCAAGAACGTCCCTGAGTGAATCCATGCTGAGAAGAATTTATTAAATTAAATGTATCTAAGTGGTTTCTAATTTTACTAGCAATAATTGACTCTAGTAGCTTTCCTATGATTGATGTAAGACTAATGGGACGGTAATTGGATGCTATTGATTTGTCACCTTTTTTGAAGATCTGAACTACCTTTGCAAGCTTCCAAGATTCTGGAACTATACCTGTCTCCAATGACTTGTTAAATACAAATGTTAATGGGTAACTTAACTCATCCCTACATTCTTTTAATACTCTAGCATATACCTCATCAGGACCAGGCGATTTATGAGGTTTCAGTCTGTCAATTTCCTTAAGCACATCATTTCTACTTATAGTAACCGTACTTAACCTATTTTCTATACTATCGCTATATACCTTACGGACTTCTGGAAACTGTGCCAAATTTTCATTAGTGAAAACGGAAAGAAATTGACTATTTAATGTACTGCACATTTCTAAATCATTTTCTGTCATTTCTCCTATCGAAGTTTTAAGGGGACCAATTACATCTCTAACCTTGGATTTATATAGTTGGTAAAATGCTTTTGGATTATTTTTTGAGTCATTGGCAACCTTAATTTCATAATTTATTTTTTCTTTCCTAATATCCTTTTTTACCTGTCTTGATAGATTCTGATAGTAAGCAAGTAGGTGAATTTCGCCTTTTCTAATTTTTCTATATATTCCTCTCTTTTGTCCTAGAAGATCTAATAGTCTATTATTCATCCATTTGGGTTGGTTCTGTGTTGATCTAAATTTTCTTTTGGGGATGTATTTATTTTGTGCATTGAATACTGACTTGATAAAATTATCGTATGTATCTACCAAGGTTGACGTCTCTTCCTGACTTAAGATGACAGGTGCCTGAGACGGGGTACACTCATTTGGACACCTGGATCGACTTAATTTTTTGACCATAGGGTCTGCTAATAGGGCTATTCTTAACCCACCATAATTGGCTTTTCTAAAGTCGGGTATTAATGTTGTATTCTCTCTGGTATTACCTTTCCATTGTATATTAAAATACACAGAATTGTGGTCACTATTTCCTAGGTGGTCCCCTATCTCTACATTATTTACCATATGTTCATTGTTACTGAAAACTAAATCGAGAATATTATTACCTCTAGTCGGCGTATCTATGAATTGAAATAAAAAACTATCTTGTATTACCTCTATAAACTCATCAGAGTCTCCTATTTGATGCTGCCAATCTATATTCGGAAAATTAAAATCCCCATAATGCACACATTGCTAAACCTTGATGCCATTTTAATTTCCTCCCATAATGACGTTCCGTCATTTCTACTCATATTTGGCGGTCTATACATAACTCCAATAAAATTACTTCGGCTTCGGCCAACACTATTCTTTGGTGTTGTTGTTTCTTACTTCTTTGTTTGATTGTTGACCAGACTAGAGAATTCCTGTCTCTTTATTAGTCTGTTGTTGAACACTAGTACCGAGTTCTTGTATACCCCGTTATAGCAGATTGAACTCTGGAGGGTATTGGTGTTTTTTGTTCGGCTGGCAGTACTCAGGGGTTGGGATCGTGTGTTTCCGTTGTGGCAGCGAGCCGTACTCGAGTCCTGATTGAGAGCCCTTGTGTACCCGAGTGCCAGTTCGTAACAAATGGCGACCTTGCTTAGGATTTTGTGAACAGTATACATTTTTGCAGAGTTGTAAAAACATTTGTTTGTTTGTATTTTAGCGTGCATATTGAAGAATATTTTGTTTTGTATGGCAATTAGTAAAGCATTTAAGAGACTCCAGTTAATTTAGTAATTAGTGCTTGCATAGGAAGTTTAACACTTTTGTCTCGAGATTTTTTTTGTGGACTTCAGTATGTCGTGCATTAGCACTGACGATGAGCGAGAGATGCCATTTGAAGGTGTGCCGTTAGTAACCAGTGAGGAGGATGCTAGAGTTTTTGTGAGTAAGCGGTACCACGTGACGGAGGAGAGGCTGACTGGGGTGGATGTTTGTGGCTTGCACCTGATAGCCAAGGTTTTGGGCATTTCCAATGTAGTAGGGATGTCCAAGGGGGAGCTGATTTCCTGGGTGTTGCATGAACGACATGGGGTTTCGGAGGAGAGGGCGTTTGGGGGGGTTCCTCCCCAGATCCCCTCTCACTCGACTCCCACAGTGCCGTCCACTCAGTTACCGGAGGTTAGCACTATCCCACAGAGGGATGAGAATTGGCAGATTGGAGTGCCCTCGGGTGGTGCACATGGTGGTTCCCCAGTTTTTGCCCCCCCTCCTTCAGTAGTGGCAGCTCCCTCTTCCTGCCTGTCTCCAGATATGGTATTTAGACTTGAGCTTGCTAAGATTGAGGCTAGGAAGCAGGAGATTGAGGCTAGGAAGCAGGAGAATGAGACTAGGAGGCATGAGATTGAGGTTAGGAGGCAAGAGGATGAGACCAGGAGGCATGAGGCTGAGCTTGGGTACGACTCAGAGAAATATTGTGCTAAATTAGATTTAGATAAGACTCGTACAGAGTCGACAGGGACTCGGATGGGCCGTGAGGGCCAAGTAAGAGAACAGTCCTTGGCCCAATTAGTTAAATTGGTGCCGGTATTTAGTGAAACTGAAGTCACAGAATTTTTTAATCGTTTTGAGAAGAAGTGTAGGGAGCATAATTGGCCTGAAGAGAAGTGGGCAGCTCTAGTCTCCTCAAGACTTACGGGTAAGGGTCTGAAGGCTTATGATGCACTGCCTTTAGAGTCTTGCATTGACTACCCAGAATTGAAGAGAGCTGTCCTACGGGCATACAAGCTGCAACCGGAAACATATCGATTGAAGTTTCGGGGTGTTACAAAGACTAGGGAGGCGACCTTTCTTGAACATGCCCGGGACTTAAAAGATGCACTTAAAAACTGGACACGTTCTGAGAAAGCTGAGACGGCAGAACAGTTGACTGAGCTGTTTCTGCTCGAGCAGTTTTATAAGTGTACTGGTGCAGAAATGACGTTAAACCTGAAAGAAAAGCAACCAAAAACTCTACAGGAGGCAGCTGAGATAGCTGACCTCCGGCTATCACTAATTCGTGGGTGCGGGTCTGCCCAGCGTAGTGAGGCAGGTAACAAGGGGCGTGATATACCCCCCCCCCCCCCCGAGTTAGTGGTATACCTTATGCAAACAAGTACAAGAGCCATGATACCAAGACTGACCACAAGACTAGCACCGTCCCATTTAAGAAGGGGCCGGGCCCTTCCCAGTACCAAGGGAAGCCCAAAGGGGAGTTGGAGTGTTATCATTGTCATAAAAAGGGGCACTTTGCAAGAGTCTGTCCTAGCAAACCACCTACAGCAGCTGTGTCTTTGGCCTGCAACATTGGTGTGTCTCCGAAGTCATCTGAGTTTGCCCGGGGTAGTTCGTCATTGGCTGAGGCACAGCCAATGCAGAAGCACCTGGGAGGCTCGAACCCTGCTCAGGATGTTTTTTGCGACCATAGAGGGCGGGGTTGCGTGATGTGGGCGGGGCGCAAGCATGGAGTAGAGGTCTTGCGTGATACAGGTGCTTCCCAGACTCTGATGAAAAACTTGACTGGCTACCCTATAAACGTGGCTCGGGTGGTAGTGGTGCAGGGTATTAATGCAACTCGGTCATACCCGCTGGTGCGGTTGGAGTTGGAGGTGGATGGTGTGGCACGTGAATTGGATGTCGGGATTGTGGAGAAACTACCAGTGGAGGGCGTCAACCTTCTTCTCAGCAACGACTTTGCAATGCCCGCTTCTGAGGTTCTACCCTTAATCGTTGCCGAAAGGCTGGCCGACGTGAGTAGGGAAGAGCAAGAGTGGGTCGAGCGGTGCCAGACACAACCCCTGGCGTGTGTTGTCACCCGAGCTCGGGCAGCTAAAGTGTCACAGCCTAGTCCTCCGTCTTCAGACCAGCGGAGGAACGATCAACAGGAGGAGGCTAAAGCTGGAGTTGGTTTTAAGAGTTTTGACTCGGCGGCTCTCCTGGGTGATTCAGTATTAGCACCATTACTTAATTCTGGAGTAGCCCCTGGGCCTGTCATCGAGAGTGACGAGGCTGGGCATGACGAGTCTCCACGACAGCAACGTTATGTACATCGAGAGAGACAGAGGGAGAAGCCCAGTATCGGGGAAGGTCATGCATTGCTCCGGGAGCAGTTAGATCGCTTGGCACCCTCAGATATACGTCGGTTGCAACTAGAGGACCCTGAGCTCCAAACGTGTGCTAATGGAGCTGTAGAGCTCGACGAGGACGGCGATGCACAGCCAGGAGATTTTTTGTATTTAGAAGGCATCCTCTATAGGCGTTTTCAAGACCCTAAACGTAGTTGGCAAAAGGGGTCCGGAGTAGTGGACCATTTGGTGGTGCCACGGGAGTGCAGGGATAGCCTACTGAGGTTGGCGCATGACATACCACTGGCAGGACATCTAGGGGTGAGAAAAACGGTGGCGGCTTTGGGGAAATTGTTTTGGTGGCCGGGGATGAAGTCTCATGTGCAGTCATGGATAAACTCATGTGATATTTGTCAACGTGTCGGGAAACCGAACCAAGTTATTCCTAAGGCTCCGTTACACCCTATTCCTGTGATTGGGCCACCCTTTAGTAAAATTATTGTTGACATGGTTGGTCCACTCCCTCCCACCAAGGCTGGAAATAAATTTTTGTTAACCATAATGGATGTTGCCACTAGATACTCCGATGCATACCCTATGAAAAATGGAATGGCTAAGACGGTAGTCCGTAACTTGTTGTGGTACTTCTCAAGGTACGGGTACCCGGAGGAGATTCAGTCTGATCAGGGATCTAATTTCACCTCCAACATGTTCAAGCAAACAATGCAACAGTATGGGATACGAGCAGTAGTATCGTCAGCGTATCACCCTGAGAGTCAAGGGGTGCTTGAGCGGTGGCATGCTACACTTAAAAGCATGCTCAGGTGTTATTGTGCTGACAACGGTATGGATTGGGATCTTGGATTGCCTTATGTGCTGTTTGCTGCTCGGGAGGTACCTGGTGAGAGCCTGGGATTTAGTCCAAACGAGCTGATTTTTGGACACCGTGTCAGGGGCCCCCTTAACATGCTGAAAGAAATTTGGGAGGGGACTGTGCAGCCTTGTCCATTATTAAAGTATGTGCTTGAAAGCCGTGAGCGCATGCTTAAGAGTCTGGAGATGGCAGGTAGAAATTTGACAGAATCACAAGCTTTGATGAAGGACAGGTATGATCGCAAAGTGAGGCTCCGGAAGTTCACTGTAGGACAAGAGGTATTAATTTTGTTGCCTTTGGTTGGTAACCCCCTCTCTGCAAAGTACACTGGACCTTATAAAATTGTAGACAAAATTTCAGACTTAGATTACCTTGTTGCCACTCCAGACAGGAGGAAAAAGAACCAGTTATGGCACGTGAACCTTATTAAAGAGTATGTGAGGCGCTCCTCTGAGCCTCTCACTGTCCCTGTGTTGGCTTGTTGCGGCCGTGGTGGAGAAGGAGAGGGGGACAGTCAAGCTTCAGAGGAGGATAGCTGGGATCAACATGTTTCAGCGGATCAGTGGGCGGGGAACTCGAGCCTAAGGGCTGACGAGGCTATAGCTCATTTGCCTGATCCGCAGTTTGATGCTATCCGTCAGTTGTTCGGTTCATACCCCACTGTATTTGCTGAACACCCAGGCCTCACTACTCAGGCTATGCATGATGTTGACGTGGGGGACCATCTACCCTTTAAGTCAATCCCGTACCGTGTGCCCCCCATAAAACTACCAGCTCTGAGGGATGAGTTGGAGTATATGCTCGGTAGAGGGTTGATAGAGAAAGGCACAGTTAAGTGGACTTCCCCCGTTACACTGCAGCCTAAGCCAGATGGCAAGGTACGCTTTTGTATTGATTTCCGTAGCTTTAAACGGTTTGACTCCAACTAACCCATATCCTCTTCCTCGGGTTGATGATAGTGTTGACAAAATTGGTAATGCTCGTTTTTTGTCTAAAGTAGATTTAGTAAAAGGTTACTGGCAAGTACCTTTGTCCGAGCGTGCTAAAGAGGTATGTGGTTTTGTTGTGGACGGGAGTACCTACCGGTGCAATGTTATGCCTTACGGACTTAAGAATGCACCAGCAACGTTTCAGAACCTGATGAATGAAATTGTAAAGGACATTCCAAATTGCACCGTATATTTGGACGATGTAATCATTTATGATGACGACTTTGAGAGCCATTGTGAGCACCTTGAGACCTTGTTCCGGAAACTTAGTGAAGCAGGTCTGGTAGTAAATTTGGCAAAGTGTGACTTCGAAAAAGCCACTGTGCAGTACCTTGGGTTTGTAGTGGGAAGGGGACAGGTGTGCCCTCCTCAGAACAAGGTACAGGCTATCAATAAATTTCCGCACCCAACAACCAAGAAGCAGATTATGAGATTCTTGGGTATGATAGGCTACTACAGACGCTTCATAAAAGGTTACTCAACGGTGTTGGCACCTCTCACAGATTTGTTATCTAAAGACAAAAAGTTTTTGTGGGCACCTGAGTGTGAAAAGGCTTTCACTTTGGTGAAACATTTGCTATGTACTCACCCGATACTCAGGGCCCCAGACTTTAACAGGCCTTTTCAGCTGGCAACAGATGCTAGTGGTGTAGGGGCTGGTGCCGTCTTGCTACAGACAGACAATGAAGGTGTGGAACACCCAGTAAGTTTCTTTTCTAAGAAGTTCAATGCTGCACAAAAGAACTATTCTACAATAGAAAAGGAATTACTGGCGATTGTGCTGTCGCTCAGGCACTTCGAGGTGTATGTTCCAGCCTATGGCCCAGTCGTGGTTATCTACACTGATCATCACCCTTTGAGAATCCTGAATCAATTTCACAATCGCAATATAAGACTGACCAGGTGGTCTTTGATGTTGCAGGAGTATAACCTGGACATCCGTCATATTGCTGGATGTGACAATGTGATCGCGGATTGTTTATCAAGGGTGGATGATCAGTCGTAGGCTATCACAGGTGTGTGGGTTTGAGTGGAGGAAAATAGGCTGCCCTTATAGTGCAGCCGGGAAAAACATATTAAAATATAAAAATCATATAAAAACTCTTTCTTTTGATATAGATAATCGTATAAGTTTGTCATAGCCTATAGAGTTTGAGTAGTCCACGAACTATCAAACGACTGAGCTGCTGTAAGCTCGCTCTGGGAGCATGATATTGTGTCTTTTTGCTATTGTTGGGAGGAGTTATAAAATGTGTATTTTTTTTTTTTTAATAAGATGTGTTTTGGTGATAAACTCAGCTTTGTTTTAGTGCCATGCGGTCGCTGGGTGTGAGGGGCTTGATGGGGTTCTGTGTTTGTCAGATTTTAGCTCAGGGTTGAGCAAGTAAAATCTTGGGGGAGGTGTGACGCATGTCCAGTGTGAGCATGCTGTACAGAACGCCTAGTCATGCCCCACTCTCGCTAGGATCGTCAGGGCAGGAACTTTGGCTGTAGTCTATGTAGAGTGTCCTAACTTAGTTCATGTGAGCCGTTGTACTATAAGTAATATGAATATGTATTTTGTTTTCATCTGAGTCAATGAGTTCTATTTTATATCATTAGTTATAAGTATTGTGTGTAAAACTGATTTGTAATGATGGAAGAAGCAGCAGCCACCGTTGGGGGTTAGTGGGTGCGCCATGCGGGAGGTGGGCCTAACTTACTAGCACTCCCCCCTTCCCCCTCCCCTCAGTGCTAGGAAAGCCTTTGTCTATCCCAGAGGAGAGAGAGAAATTACGTAATGATTGTCAGTGGGCGGTCCTTAGTAGTTCACGTTGGGCTCACTAGAGGGCCGGGTATAAAAAGGGAAGTCTAGCCATTTTTTCTTCAGAACTCATTAGGCAGAGCGACTTCTCATTTCCCTTGCTAACTATATATATTCTTCTGACTGATGTGAACTTTCTCTACTACCTTACATTCTTATCTCCTCTTTTCCCTGCCTGTTTAACTTCCATGGTCCCGTTGGTGCAGAGCTAGTCAGCCAACGTATTATCGCTTGAGTTCTCAGAGATACTTGCCTATTAGATAGCCTATTTTTGGAAGGGTTAACTTAGAATAGGATTGATTTATGTTTGTTGCACTTGTATATGCATTTCCCTGTGTGTTATTATTATTATTCCTGTTTTCTGCTAGTCTAGGTAATGCTAGACTGGGGTAAGGCTTTTCTGTGTTACGAGTTGTTGTTTGATGCAGTGGTTAAGCGATAAACCTGCATACTCATTTCGGTTCAGTGAAGCCTAGGTTGTCTTCGCGGCTGACTGTGTGAGTTAATAATTTACAGTGCGTGAGGGCAAGAGCCTAACCACCCTGTATTGTATTAACAGTTTGTTTTTACTTTGTCAAGGAGCCGGGAGAAAACCAGATACAAGGGATCTGGATTTCTCAAAGTGCACTTGTTAGTGTTAACGTAATACTTTAAACAGTTGTGAGGACTTCGCTAGGCTACGAGCCGTTTTTGCTCAGTCACTGCTACCTTTTGCCCACAGTACCCCAGCTAGACTTTACTCGATTAGTAGATACAGAATAGTATTGAAGCTTTCCTTATGTATGATATTGTTTATGCACTATTGATTTCATGTGTTGCACCCTTGGCTACTTTAGTGATTAGTGGCCCACGAGCACAATCCGAGTAGGCTATTGCCGTTGCATTTGCGGAGTACTTCTTTTTAATGTTTGCCATTTACTATTGCATATTCTTTTAATTATTCTTATGCCAATTTAAACCTTTAATAGTATTTAATTGCCAGTGTTTTTGCTTATTAAATTACTGTTCAAAATCCAATACGTACTTCTTACGAGCATCCGAGAAGCATCTAACTTTTTTCAGAAGATTCCTTGCTCGATGCTTAAAGACTATTAATTAACGTAACGTAATAGTGCCGATCCGAAGTAGAGGGTGGAGGACTTCTTAAGTTCTTAGTCAAGGGTGGATTACTTCGGCTTCGGCCAACACTATTCTTTGGTGTTGTTGTTTCTTACTTCTTTGTTTGATTGTTGACCAGACTAGAGAATTCCTGTATCTGTATTAGTCTGTTGTTGAACACTAGTACCGAGTTCTTGTATACCCCGTTATAGCAGATTGAACTCTGGAGGGTATTGGTGTTTTTTGTTCGGCTGGCAGTACTCAGGGGTTGGGATCGTGTGTTTCCGTTGTGGCAGCGAGCCGTACTCGAGTCCTGATTGAGAGCCCTTGTGTACCCGAGTGCCAGGTCGTAACATTATGTATATATGCATGTATATGTGTGTATATGCATGTATGCATTGATATTTAACGTTTTTGGTTTTGCCATGTAATTTATATTTCTTTTTCCCTTTTGTCATGTTTGTCCTAATTATTATTGTTGTGCCTAAGTTTACAAGACTACCCTCCCTCAGCATTGTCCATTAACAAAATAGAAGTCTATTCATCCTTCAAGAAAAGTTTTCTTTCACAATCAAGGACAACGGCAACTCCACGCCTACCCTCCAGACCTCATCTTCCTGCACCCATGTTATCCACACCTCACCTATCTGAGACCGCCAAGCCAGAACACCAAGTACACAAAAGTCCTATTAAGAACCCAGGCAAAGAGGTCATTGCTGCCCTCACCCACAAGAACACCAGGAGAAGTAAGGTAGACCGGATGTGACACATATTCCCAGCAGCTCTACCAGTAGGAAACCAAGGTCTAAATACCAATCTCTGCGATCTGCATAGCATTGCGTTGGCCTGTGATCCCAGCCAATTTGGCCTGTATACCAGCCATACCAACCCGGGGTCAGCAACCTGCATACCAGTTGTCTCGGCAAGTGATACCAGCGGTCTGTATCACAATCGAATAGGTCTATATACTAACCCAACTTAATTTTAATACGTTTTGCATAAGTTTCTTGAAAACTTATTACCACTACTGTTCACTCTCAAACACGAATTGTACTAGCGTATGACGATACATGAATGTAATTATTGTTATCGCTCTGTTTTTACCCACAATAATCGGCTTTACATCCAATGATTATAGATTCAAGGATAGAGCAAGACCCATGCTATTACAAAACCGGAAAAAAATACTATAAGATTAACTCCCTTTGAAAATGTATATATTATACTATAAACACCTTACACACTACACTGTCTTTCCGCAAAATATATAACACAACCACGACCCTCCTCAGAATCCCCAAAGGGGGGGGGGGGGGAACAGAAATGCCCCCAATGGACTGACTCTTGGCAACGACTCCATAAAATGCTCTGGACCACTACCTTCTACTCTTAGTATTCACTTCAGCAACATTCGTGGCCTTTCCTCTAACTGAATTCTCAACTCTCTGGCTAAAGCTGTTTTGTCACTCTAAAAACTAAATATTTCTGTGCTGTTTATCTCTCCCCTAATTCTACTGACTATCCAAAATTATTTGACTATCTAACTTCTAAAGTGGAAAACATTCTATCTATCTCTCCTTTCGCAGAAATCTCAATCCTAGGAGATTTCAACGTTCACCACCGCCAATGGCTCTCCTCTTTCCACTGACCAACCTGGTGAACAAGCCTAGGTCTTTTATATTCTAAATAACCTAGAGCAGTTAGTATATCAACCTACCTGTATCCCTGATCGCTTCGGAGATCGGCCCAACATTGTTGACTTATTTCTAACTTCTAACCCTTCTACTTATACTGTAAATGTTTTCTCTCCTTTAGCCTCCTCCGACCATAAGCTTATCTTTGTAACGTGTCCTATCTCTACGGTACGGCCACCCGATCCTATCAGCCGGCGGTGCTTGTGGCACTTTGGCGCTGCCGACTGGGAGGCTCTTCGGCAGTACTGCTTTGATTTCCCATGGAATGGCTTTTGCTTCCATGGGTGGGGACCTTCTGAGATTGCTGAAAGCATTACCGAGGTAATCCTCTCGGGCATGGAAGCATACATCCCATTTTCTTTCTCTCAGTCTAATGCTAAAAAATCTTGGTTTACTCACGCCTGTTCTACTGCTGTCCGCAACAAGGAGTAAGCATTCAAATGGTACCGACGCCTTAAAATTCAAGAATCTCATTCTTCCTATGCTTCTGCCCGGAAACCAGCCAAATCTGTTCTTCGACTTGCCAAACACTCTTTCATCAATAATAAATGCACTGAACTATCCAACTCTAGCTCTTCCCAATCTTTCTGGCATCTAGCCAAAAACCTATACAACAATTTTTCTTCCTCGCCTTTCCCTCCCCTTTTCTACTATGATGGCACAACCATCACTTCTTCCTCTGACAAAGCTAAACTCTTCGCTCAAACTTTTGCTAGAAACTCCACCTTGGATGATTCCAGTGCTATTCCTCCCTCTCCACTTATGCCTACTTATGCCTAACTTATGCCTAACATCATAATCTATTCCAAGGATGTACTTTCCACCCTCTCTGGGTTTAATATTATAATGTAAAACTTGCAAAATAAACAAACTAAAACTGGGACGATACACAATAAATGCAAAAGAACTAATCACAATCGCTATGTGGAAACAACGCTTAACAAAATAAAACTTTGAAATAAAAGAACACAATCCACCACATAGGGTGTACACAACTACACGAGCAAGTCAAGTTGTTTCCAACGTAAACTGATCGCACATATAACAATGCAAATCGTTATGTTCAAGGAATTAGTCAATTTGGGAAGTCCGGGACGTTCTGGTAAATTTTACTAAATTCTGTATGAATAAAGAAACTACAATTTATATCAAATTTTATATTAAGCTAAATTTGCAATTTGACAAGATATCAACAAAAGTACAAAAAACATACATCACTCACTAACGATAGTGCTATTGGGTAGGTATACCTGTAAGCATAGCATGCTTCAAGTGACCTCTAACAATTGCTACCCCACTAATAACCTACATTTATTGTACAAATAAACTACGGAAATCGCAAAAGCAAGCAATTGATACTATCAACATTGAATAGATACAGTATAATAAATAACAATATTTGAAAATATTAAGAAGGCACAATAGATTTAAACAAAAGAGTACTCTTTTAACAAGAACAATGAATTATACAAAATAATAATAATCATAACAATAGAACAAATATTAATACATACAGACAAGAAGTAAGCAGAGGTTAACATAGAAACTTCAAGTTAATAATGCTTGATTAAAATTATTGAATTCAAATTTTAAAATAGTCACAATAATTGACCTTAAAAAGATTAAATTTATGCAACAATTTACTTGAAACAAAACCTCTGTCTACTAAGAGTCTGTATAGTAACCTAGCTCTATCCCAAAAGTCTTCTACTCTGGTAGACTAAGAAGGCGTACTAAGAAGGCGTACGTATCAAACTGTGTTCCTCCTGTTGTACTAAAAAACTGCTTCCGTGCTGACTCCCTGCCTAGACAAACTCTTCCGTCTCTGTCTCTCCTTTAACGTCTTCCCTTCTTGCTGGAAGTTTGCTCTCATTCAACCTGTCCCAAAGAAGGGTGACTGCTCTCAGCCTTCCAACTATTGTCAAATTGCTCTCATTTCTTGCATCTCTAAAGTTTTTGAAACTATTCTTACCTCAAATTTGTTCAAGCATTTATCTTCTCATAACCTACTCTCAGACTGCCAGTATGGCTTCCTTAACTCGAGAAGCGGGAAGCTATGGCAGTTCAAAGTGCCCGCCAGGCGAAGATATTGGCTTCAATGCTGACGAAAATCAACACATTTACCATACATAATATTATTACTTCTCCATATGCACATATTAAACTTTTAATATGAACGTATGAACATTGAAGAGCAATAAAAGAAGTGGTAACAGCAATGGGCTGGTGAAAATCGTATATTTTCGACGCGCGGTTGTAATCTGAGGTTGACCGATAAGAGACTTGCATCACCATCTCCACCGTCTCATATGCTACTAAGAGACTAGGAGAAGTCTGAGACTGGCTAGAGGGTCGGAGAAAGTCTCCCCTTTCTCTCCCAGCAGCCCGTGGTGTTTTGAAAGTGTTTTTTTATGCATTGGCTCATGAGAGGACGCTCACCGTCCACCAGTAAAACATCTCGAGAGAATGCTTGCCGTTTTTGGGTTAAGGGTCGCTCTACTGTTGATCTTCTTTTCTTATCTTACTAACTCTTGGTCATCCTCTATTCGGGACTTCGGTAAGACTTTTTCTGTTGCGCTAGACATATCGAAGACCTTCGATAGAGTCTGGCACAAATCCCTCATCTCCAAACTACCCTTCTTCGGTTTCTATCCCCCCATCTAATTTCTAATTTCTAATTTCCTTTCTGGCCATTCCATAGCTGCGGTTGTGGACGGCCACCGTTCACTTCCTCAACCTATCAACTCTGGTGTTCCTCAGAGTTCTGTCCTATCTCCAATTATATTCCTATTTCCATTAAAACCCTGGAGAGGAAATCCTGTTGCATATGAGCACGCGAGGGTTGCGCAAAACGCGATATTTGGTCGGCGCGCAGCCCACATGGCCGTTGCCTGGGATATCGGCCTGCTGGGAGGCAGTCTACTAGTACCTCCAGTGGTGACCGGAGCTCCTACACTCTAGCTCTACGGCAACAGGCTCAAACAGGAAACCAACGTTGCCCACAGGCACCGACCTAACCTGGTAAGTAACTTTATTGATTGTGCATATTGTGCCTTGTCAAGAATGTGTTTGAGATATCGATCTATCGATCTAAGACCAATAGGCAACTTAGCCAGATAACGGACCATCATGCTCACACAAGCTAGCCTGTCTCATGTTGACATATGAGGGCCTCGCGTGCACAAATGCAACAGCGTTATCTCTCCAGGGTTAAAATTTATGCCCCTCCATAAATCATTTGTTTGGTAGTATTTATATTACTCCGATTTAAATTATTACAATTTAGGGTCATACTAGGATCATGTGGCAAGGACTGTGTTGAATTTGGTATGAATCCAAGAATATTTAGGTACCCTGCCGAATATTTCAAAATGACTGTATTTTTTGGTGGACTTTTTTTTTATTTTGTTTTTCAACTTAGCAGTTCTCTCAGCCTATGGGGTCTGCAGGGCTGTCACTCTCACTCCAAGCTACCGCACCATTGCCGTCCACGCCCCCAGAGTGCCAGTCCCCTCAAGAGTACTTGAGTATTTTTTTTATATTTTTAAGTACCACCTACTCAAAACTTCCACTTATTATATTATTAAATTCTTTAAAAATACTAATTACCTTTTAATATCCACCATTTACAAACATACTATTAAGGGATCCTTATATTATTTTTAGCAATGTGCAGAAAATGTCTAAGTCTTTTGGTTTGGGAGATATTTGAGGTCAAAGTAGACGTTGCATATTAACAACTATCAAACCTAAAAATTTATGGTTTTGAGCGTTACCTCTTCAGGGTTAACGACCTTCTCAACTGCACCTCCAGCACCATTCACTCCTATGCTGACGACTCTACATTACACTATTCAACTAGCGTTCCACAACATAATTCACAGCAGGAACTCCAAAACTCACGTAAGGAGGCCATAAAGCAACTATCATCTGATCTCTCTACTATTTCAAATTGGGGCAGAGAAAACTTTGCTTTCAACGCTTCCAAAACAAAATTTCTCCATCTGTCTACTAGTTGCTCCCTTCCAGAAAACTATGACTTACTCTTCAACAACATAGACATTAACCCTTCATCTTCTCTTCATTTTCTCAGTGTCTCTTTTTCTTCTGATCTCTCTTGGAAAGATCATGTTGCCACTCTTGCTAAGGCAGCTTCTCGGAAGCTAGGCGTGCTCAGCCGCCTCTGGGGGTTCTTTGCCCTTGTGCAGCTTCTTGCTCTGTATGGTGGCACAGTGCATCCATGTGTTGAGTGTTGTTCAACCATGTGGGGAGGATCCTCTCACAGCACTTAACTCACGTACACTCACCAATTCTCTGCAGTCTCTCTCTCTCTTCGCCGCAATGTTGCATATCTCACTATTCTGCCGCTATTACAATAATCAGTGTTCCTCTGAGCTCTCTCAGTGTATACCATTCCCTCTTCGTAGAGCACGTAGCAGCAGTCTTGCAACGTAATCCCACCCCTAATCTGTACAACTCTCCAACCTAAGAGTGAGACATTATTCTCAGTCTGTATTCTATTCAACAGCTGAGCTCTGCAACTCAGTCTTTCCCTCTTCTATGACTTAAGATTGCTTCAGGCATATGTCCATGCATTTTGGCTCGAACGTCCCTTGATTTTGGCCCTGTCACTCTTTCAACTCAGGGGGAGGCACTCGCCACAGGCAGTTCTGCCTTTTGTCTCCCTCACTCACATAAAACAAAATAAAAATAGCCATTACTGTTCATAATAGGATTTTAAATTGGTGCACCATCAAGGGACTAGAGTTCTCGAAAAGATGTTCCAGTCATGACGATATTCTTAAATTACAGTGTGCTGACTTATTAATGCAGAAGGGTTGATAGCCTCTGAAGTGCTATTTTAACTAACTATATCATCTTGCGCGCATTTCAGGTGGCCCACTATTAACGAAAGGGTGAGCTTCTCAACATCTGACGACTTTATGATGTCTTCCGTGAGTCAGATGGGGATGGGGTGTTTTGAGCCGTTGTCCAGATGATAGTTTTAATCTCCCTATATACTTGTCAGAACACCATACTAGTTTTAGATATAGATTATGTTTACTCATTTATCTTTAGCTTTCATTAGCTCCCTTTAAAAAAGTATAGGTTATCACATGAATTTGTATACACTACGTGGTTTTATATTTGTAGGAAAATTAGAAATGTTGAATTAGATGCATATTCTCTTATGCAGTATTATATTAACACCTTAAGAGCGGGTGGTGGAGTATATTTCACTGTGCCGCCCAGCGGGTGGTTTTACAATAAATGGGGTTTTTTCCGTGCTCTTTTTCATGCATAAACAAGACCCAGAGCGTAATACACGTATGTATCCCTGAAAGGGTGTAAATTGAGCTTTCCAATGACACCCGAACCATCCTTGTACGATCTCTGGTTGTCTTGCAACGATCGTGCAACCGAAGGGCAAAATCGCTAAAATACGGTAATTTCTTTATATAATTACATATGTAGCGAGGGAATGAGGGTGGATGTAAGTGGAGTACATCTCAGTTGGTCCACGGCGGCATGAGGTAACCCAGGCTCCTCCCGTCGCTCGTCTCTCTCTCAGAGCCAATATTGCGCCAAAATTGCTCACGGACTTAAGTTGGGGCCCCGCCACATAGTCCAAATTTTTCGATACGGACTTAAGCCGGGCCCCAATAGACCAGGGTTAATATGATTATATAACGCTTTTAGATCAAATTATTCGTATATGTCCATCACGCTATAAGCGGATCGGGTGTTGGTGGATGGAATATGATTCCAAATGAAGCAACTACTTTTAAGCTCCTCGGTGGCCTAGTAGTTAATGTGTTGGAGTGTTGCACTACTGGCATTGGATCGATACTGGCTGGGTCATATCACACAAATATTTAATATATTAGGGCTATAGTATTTGTGTGAGGTGTATATGTGTGTATGGAATCAAGCTACGTGACCACCAGTCGGAGCGTGTGGTGGTGGATGGAAAGTGATTCCAAATCAAGCCACTACTGTAAAGATTCTCGGTGGCCTACTGGTTAAGGTGTTGGAATGCTGCACTACTGGCCCGGGTTCGAGCCCTGGCTAGGTCATATCACACAAATATTATACACACAAATTCATGCAGTAATTACAAAAATAATTTGCCAAACTGTACATGGTTCATATTGCCCTTCACATTTAACATCAATTTATGTTGAGAAGGTTTCTAACTGCTAGACATGACCTGTCAGGAAACGCGAACAAAATATGTAAATAACACTCACATGAATTGCACCAACTCTTACACATTATCGTGGTATGGAGATATACTGTATACAGTAGTTATATGGTAATAACCGCGTCGTAAAAATAAAATATAATGCCTGTGTAGGCTATACAAGTACACTTTATATTATAATATAATTCTAACTTTATGGAACTTACTGTAATGCGATATTATTATTATAAATATTGCTACTAATACTGAAAATGTAAATAAGGTCTATTACCTCATATATATTTTCGGTTTTCATGAATAATGAGTACATAATCCAATTATCCACATTTCAGGATAAGTGCAGCACATAACAGTACATGCATTACAATAAGACTGGAAGGGGGAGATACTGAGGTGTGTGTGTTCAATGGGCGGAGATAACACGGCAAACCTGAACCCATGAACTGGAAAGGACGGAGAGAGAGAGTGAACCTCAGAGGCAGAGATAAGGGAAAACAAGAAATAGGTGGATGGCAGAAGCCTAGGGAAGCTGCAAGTTGGAAGGAGGCGGTGCGTAGGATAGTGCAGAGGAGTATAATAAAGTTGAGCGAGCTTTAAGGAATATTTCGAGTGGAGAGAATTGGTGGAAATTGGAAGAAAATGAAGAGAGACTGCAGGGAAGGAGGGGTGAAAGGAAATATAAGCTTGTGTATATTGCGACGCTATACATTATTATAATAGTATTAATAATGTATACAAAATGACGTGGGAGACACTGGAAGGGAAGTAGGGGTGAATCTAAAAGGAAGGAAGAGGGTGAAACTGGAGGGGAGGGAGGGACTGGAATAGGGGTAAGTGAAGTGGCTGGAAGGGAGGGGATTGGAGAGACTGGGAGGGAATGGGAGGGAATGAGACTGAAAGGGAGGGAGGGAGTGAGACTGGAAAGGAGGGTGAGACTGGAATAGCTTGCTTGTTGAGAAGAAGGAAGTCTGGGAAAATGTGTTCAATCTTGGGTTTGAGAGTTGGACAGAATAGGGGTGGGAGCATGTTAAAAGGCAGGTGTTCCCCACTCTCCGTAAGGGAGGGGCTGTACACTGAGAGAGCTCTGAAGAATATTGATAATTTTGATATCGGTAGAAGAGTGAGAGAGATGCAACATTGCAGTGTGTAGAGTGAGATTGTAGGGAATTAGTGAGAGGAGGTGAGTTGATGAGACGAAATGCTATTGACTCTGCCCTTTCCAGAAGTGCGGTATGGGGGGAACCTCCCCACAAATGCGAACAATACTCAATACATGGGTGCACTGCTCCCCTATACAGAGCAAGAAACTGTGTGTGGGTGAAGAACCCATGGAGACGGTTAAGCACACCTAACTTCTGGGTAGCTGTTTTAGGAAGAGTGGTAGTATGATGTTTCCAAGTAAGGCCAGCAGAAAAAGAAACACCAAGAATACTGAGTGAAGATGAGGGGTTGCTTTGTGTATTGTTGAAGTATAAGGGATAGACCTGTGGAAGTTCTTGATGGGTAGATTTATGGAGAAATTGGGTTTTAGAAGCATTGAAAATATCAAGATTATCTCTGCCCCAATCGGAAATGGTTGCTAGATCAGAGTATTAATGTGCTATGGCTTCATCACGTGACTTTTGGAGTGATTGCATACTGGATCGTTCTGAAAACTAGTTGAATAGTGTAGAGTAGAGTCATCAGCATATGTAAGGACAGGACTGAAGGTATACTGTAGTTGATATGATCATTAATGAATTTTAGAAAGAACACTGGAGACAGGATAGAACCTTGAGGAACACCAGAGTTGAAAGGTTGAGGAAGTGAGCGTTTCCCATCCACAACCGCAGCTATGAAACGACCTGAGAGGAATTTATTTAGAGACAAAGGCACAGATGCCCTTCGAACAGTCTGCACCAAATCACAACCCAGAACAAGGGGCGGCGTGCTCCTCGGTGCCACTAGATGAGAGGCGAATCCATCTATAGGTTCTATAGGTAGGTAGGATGAAGGGATAGCAACTGTATGGGGGTAGTTTGGAGATTAGATATTTGTGTCAGACACGATCGAAGGCATGCAATATGTCTACTGCAATAGAAAAGGGCTCACTGTAGTCCTAGTCCCGAATGGAGGATGACCAAGAGTTAGTAAGATAAGAAAGAAGATCATCAGTAGATCGGCCCTTAAGTAAACCACACTGGCGATCTGAAAGTACATTATGGTGAAACAGATGCTTAACCCTTATTTAGCGGCGAGCAACATAAGTCGAGTTAAATAAAGCTGGACTATGTGGCGGCGCTCGACATAACTCGAGTGGCAATTTCAGCACGTAATGTGGCTGAGAGAGAGAGACAAGTGGTGGCAGGAGACTAGCGAGCGTATGACTGCTCCAGACCACCGCGGCGAACCTACTGACACAAATCTCAGCTCCCTCCTCCCTCTCTCACTCGCTACATACTCAATTATGTACTGAAAGTACCGAATTACCTGCTTTTTGCACTCGCGTTGCACGGTTATTGCAAGAAAACTATCCATCATACAAGGATCGTTATGGTGTCATTCGAAAGCTCTGTTTATGCCCTTTCAGGGATAGGTACTTGTTTTACGTTCTGGGTCTTATTTAGGCATGAAAATGATCACGTAAACAGCCCTATTTTGGCTAAAAACACCCCGCTGTGCGGTACACATAAATAAACCGCATAGGCCGCTCGTAAGGTGTTAAGAAATGTTGTATTCAGAATAATTTAAAAAACTTTAGAGATGAGAGTAATTGGATGCAAGAGATGAGAGTAATTGGATGATAGAGGCTTTGGAGCAGTCACCCTTCTTTGGTACAGGTTGAATTAGAGCAAACTTCCAACCAGAAGGAAAGATGGTAGATAAAGGACAAAGACGAAAGAGTTTGCCTAGGAAGGGTGTCGGCACAGAAAAAAACATTTAACCCGTACAGCCCCAGCGACGCGTCTGACGCGTCGGCGATGTATGTAACGCACAGCCCCAGCGACGCGTCTGACGAGTCACCCTAATTGCTCCGACCGTAACCTCAGGTGTAGCCACTCGAGAGGGCTCAGATTTGTATGGGAACTGTGTACGTATCCCACGCAACCGTGCCGATGGTTGAAAACTCTCAAAGTCCACGTGCGTGCGTGTGAGCGCGCAATAACCTAGTTTTTTTGGGTAATTGCCTTCAATGTTTTACTCTTGTAAAATACGTTTTCGGGGGCTCTGTAGGACCATTCTTTAAGCTTTTTGAGCGGTTTTTCATGGTTTTTCCTTTATTCCTAACCCATTCGCTATTGTTTCTGGAATAAAAAAAAAAATTGAAAACCCGCCGGGTTCTGGTGAACAAACAATACAAAACTAGCCGGGGCTCCACGGGTTAAGTATGACAGGAGCAACACCATATGCCTTCTTTGTATTTAGCCAAGACAGGGCAGAAATTACATCCTTATGCCCCTTTCCCACTGGTGAGACAAGTCACGATTTTCGTCGCCGATGCCTTCGTTTTGTCAAATTCGCAAGAATACGTGCGACCTTCACGATTTCGACCGTTACAAACAGATGACAAATTATACTGGGCGAAGATGTCGCCCGTGTCGGCTACGCAATCGCCGACATCGGCGATGTTATCGGGGAAGTGAGCGATGTTTCGCCGATGGAACCTCTGCGAGGCATGTCACATTTTGAAAAATCTCTTGCGAGATCATGCGAGGATGAAAGAATACTCGCCGTATGTTCTGCGACGTCTTCGGCGATCCAAGCGATGGTTCGGCGTTTACTTCGGCGAGGTGATAAGAGTATTTTTTTAAGGCACAAATTCTTGCGATTCAGATTCATCGTCGAACATCAGCGTTGGCATCGCACATATGTCGGCGAGGTGTGCGCAGCTGAGTGAATGTAGCGTGAATGTGCTAATTGCAGAGTGGAATTAGCATATCACGCCAAACTAATGGGCCGAACGTCATAAAATATGAAAACAAAGGGGGTTAACCATGAGGAAGAAAGGGGACCAGAAAAACGACCCATCTCCCCTTAATTCGGAGGTTGGCAATGCTTCGCCGGAGACATTTTTATATCAAATAATGTACAAATTTAGCTTGCTCTCAAAACAAAAAATATATATGTTGGCTCACTACCGCTCACCAGGAAAATATTGAAACCTGGATGGGGTAAACGTCTTAAAACAGTAGGCTGAACGGGGCCGAACGGATACAAGACAAAGAGAGAGGGAGAGAAATAGAAACAAAAAAAAACGAGGAGAGAGAGAGAGAGAAAGAGTAAACTAAAAAAAAGCGAGGTGGGCTCAATTGTTAAGCCGTAACGCAAACATTGAGCCCACCTGCTGTTTGTTGTTTTCTCTTTCTCTCCCTCTCTCCTCGTTTTTTTATTTGTTTTCTATTTCTCTCCTTCTCTCTTTGCCTTGTATCCGTTCGGCCCCGTTCAGCCAACTGTTTTAAGACGTTTATCCCCATCCAGGTGTCGATTTCTTCCTGGCGAGCGATAGGGAGCTAGCATTGTATGGAGAAATCCGGCTTTGCCGGAGAAATTTTTCTATCGAAAAATGTACAAATTTAGCTTACTCTCAAAACAAAAATATATATATATGTCCACTGAAAATGATGGCAGTGTTTAGATTATTCTATCATCATTATTGGATTTTATAGAAATAAATCTATAACGATAGTTTTTCGCTCTTATAGAATCCATTCCGCAGCAAAATATTAACTCAGTCGGTTTTCACCCATAATAAGTGCTTTTTATATTTTTTTGTTTTCATGAATGGCAAGAGGAAAAGTTATTCTATAAGATTTCATCAACAACAACAACAAAAATAACAATATGTGGAATTTCACCGTAGGTGAACGCATATCATCAGTCCGCCCGTATTTGCCCTAACTCTCAGTCGGTTTTCACCCATAATATTTGTTTTTTATATTGTTTGGTTTTCATGAACGGCAAGAGGAAAGGTTATTCTATAAGATTTCATCAACAACAACAACAAAAATAACAATATGTGGAATTTCACCGTAGGTGAAGGCATATCATCAGTCCGCCCGTATTTGCCCTAACTCTCAGTCGGTTTTCACCCATAATAATTGTTTTTTATATTGTTTTGTTTTCATGAACGGCAAGAGGAAAGGTTATTCTATAAGATTTCATCAACAACAACAACAAATATAACAATATGTGAAAATTCACCGTAGGTGAAAGATATCTCACTATAGGCCTAATATTTTTTTTTTACCCACCTCTCCGAAGTGCCTCGGCATGTGTGTCTTGAGCATTCCGCGACCTCGCAAGGCCCTTCGCATGCCTCACGGAGCATACCAATGCCGGGTATACTCTCGGCGAGTTTTCGTGCGCACGTCGACGACTAATCGACGAGGAAATCGCCGATGATCGTCGATGTTCTCGGAACATCCGAGAGCATCGGCGATCCGTCGTACGACGTTTTGGAACATTTCAACGATTTTCTTTGTGCGACAAACTACGCGATGTCTCGCCGATGTCGCAGATGATCGCAGAAACCCTTCAGCGATGCTCGACGATGCTTGCGAGGGTAACCAATCATCGTGAGTCCTCGTCCAAAATTTTGAACTGTGCGAACATTATGCGCAACCCGCGAGGGCCCTTGCGAGGCCTGACGGGCCTTGAGAGTCAAACGATTTTTCATGAGAGGTGTTGAGACATGTCACGAATGTGCCAATTTATTGGTTTCGGTGAGAAAATCGTGACTTGTCTCACCAGTGGGAAAGGGGCATTAGAAGAGATTATGATATTAGGTATAAGTAATATTCTTTAGATAAAATTCACAATGCCTTCAATGTTTATCGAATTGTCTAGTTGCCTTTGAGACTCATACAATATTTTTAATTGAAAATTAAATACAAACAGAATATATTCTGTTTGTTGTTAATAATGTGTACACACATGTGCTGGCGCTGTACAGATAAGATGATAGTTTCATAATTGTTAGTTTTATTTATTGAATATATATATATATATATATATATATATATATATATATATATATATTAGGGTGGCCCTTATTTTCGAAAGTAAGAAATCCTAACCTCTCACCCCCTGGCTTTGTTCCATTCCTGATGAGACATATTGTGATCAAATTTCGTGACGATTGGAGCATATTTATTGGTAGTCCAGCAAAGTCTGTTTGGCTGTTTTTGTGCTGGTTGGCGGAACTTACCTGGCACGCACCAAAACCCAGACACAGCAACAAGACTCCTTCAAGACAATCTCGACACATTACATGAATGGTGCACTACAAACAGACTCAATTTAGCCCCAGCTAAATCCACTGCAACCCTCCTCACACACAAGCTGGACAGGAGATCACGATTACGTCCTGGGACTCAACATAAACAACACACCCCTAACACACACACACACACAAAATCCTAGGAGTTACATACGACACCCAATGACATTCAAACAGCACACCACAAACACGAAAAAGAAACTGACACCCAGACTTAACGCCCTCAGATCACTTGCCCACAAGAAACCAAAGTCCTCAAAGTCAAAGATCATCTAGACATGAGAGGCACTCAATTCCTGGCAGCAGCCTCCACGAATCAATACCACCCACTGCACTACATGGCAACACACACACAGACACCAAGAAATATCAAAACAACACCCAGCACACGCTATCACTCACAAATACTGTCTTCTCTCCCTCCCTGCCCACCCCAATCCAACTTCCGGAAGCACATCCATACTCATATCACTCGCCGTTCCATCCACTCACTCATAGACAACACGCAGCTGCAAGCACGACCTCCCGAAAGCCATCCTTCTGAATCATCCTTTCCTCGCGAGGACAGAGTCCACCTGGCCAGGCTGAGATGCGGACACCATCCAGCTCTTCTGAGCTATCGGAAGAGACTGGATGAATCCGTCGTCGACACCTGCCCAGGCTGTAACACAGCACCCTATACCATTAAACACATCATAGAAGACTGCAATTCACACAACCACTTACGCCAACAACACAATTTACACTCTTTGAGAGCTCTGTGGGAAAGCCCGACCGTGGCCATGACCCCGATATGGGTCGGAAAGGCCCGGATCCCTGTTAGGGGGGAGCAACACATCATCAAAAAGCTGGAAGGTCTATTCCAAACCTGGAAAGACCTAAAACGCTTGAGGGACCGAAGGACACCAGGGCAGGTGAAGAAGGAGGAAGCTTTCCGGGACTCAATGGACGACCTCTTTGATATCGTTCACGCGGACACCCTGTCTCTCATTGTCCGTCAAGAGGACAAGGATTTTTTCCTTGCTCAGCGATAGAAGGGCCATAGAGCCTTCATAGGGTCCGCGAACAATTCCCTGGCCTCCAATGAATGGAGAGCTGCGGAGAAGAAAGAGGCTGAGGAAAGGCGTCGGGAGAAGGCCCGTGAAGAAATGAAGGCATCCACCTCAGCGGCCGTCTTTGCTTCTTCAAGCAGCAGTGCTGAAGGAGAGGACAGCAGCAATGCTGAGGGAGAGGACAGCAGCAGTACTCAGGAGGCAAAATCCTGCTCTCCACCCAAGCGGCCACAAAGAGCTACAAAAAACATAGTTTCACCATCTCTCGCAGCTGCACTGGATTGAACTCAGCTTTCCGACTGAAAAGCCACCATCGTGCTGACAGAAGCTGCAAAAGCCTCGGCCATGACACTACGGACCTGGCCATCAACCGCACAACCATTGCCCGGTCTCGACGTCAAGCCAGGAGACGTTTCGCGGAAAACCTCAAAATGGACTTCCAAGCTTATGTCCCCTTGACTGTCCATTGGGATGGAAAACTCCTTCAAGCCCTGACAACCAAGGAGCATGTGGATCGTCTGCCTATCTTGATATCCGGAGTAGGAGTCAGCCAGCTCCTCGGCGTCTCCAAATTCCCTTCGGGGACCGGTGAAGCGCAAGCTCAAGCTGTTTTCCATGCCTTGGAGGAGTGGGGAGTGACCGAGAAAGTGGTCGCCATGTCTTTTGACACGGCCGCTGCAAACACGGGACATCGGACCGGCGCATGCGTCCTTCTGGAACAGAAGATCGGAAGGGAACTTCTTTACTTGGCCTGCCGCCACCATATCATGGAAGTCATCTTGGCTGCTGCTTTCGGAGCTGTGATGGGAGGAGGGACTTCCGGGCCCGAAGCGCTGCTATTCAAGAGGTTTCAAAGCCAGTGGGATTTAATCGACAAGGAAGCATTTCAACCTGGGACTACGGATGATGCGGTGAACGCGGCGATAACTCTAACTCATCGAGATGAAGCAGTCGCCTTTGCGATGGAGCAACTGACATCCACCACCCTCGATATGACTACAGGGAGCTGTTGGAGCTCCTGATCTTGTTCCTCGGGCATATACCTCCTCATGGATTTCGATTCCGAGCTCCTGGTCCCATGCACCATGCACGATGGATGAGCAAGATCATTTACGCTTTCAAGGTTTGGATGTTCAAGAACCAATTCCGACTGACAAACCGTGAGGATAAGGCTTTGAGGGATCTCTGCATCTTCGGAGCTCTTCTCTACGTCGAGGCATGGATCACCTCTCCTTCTTCAAGCTCCTAGGAGGGACTTGCACCTCATCAAGGCTCTCGTCGACTTCCCTAACCAAGAGATCTCGAAGACTTTGTGTCACCAAGAAGTCGGGGTTTCTTCGAGAAGGTGTGACTTCCAACAGATTTTCTCCACTATGATCCTGAGGAGTGGCCAAATCGCGGTGATTATCAGGAGGCCTGCCGTCTCGTTAATGGTTTGGAAGTTATGAATGATCATGCTGAACGAGGGGTCTCCCTCGTCAAAACATAGAACCAGCTCCTCACGAAGGATGAAGAACAGTTGCAGTTTCTCCTCCAAGTTGTGAGCGAGCACCGGAAGCTATACCCGGACACCCGGAAGAAAACCCTGGCACAAACCAGGCAACAATGAACGGAGTGGTGCCCGTGATACCCCTGTCCTTGAGCAGCTAATACCCACTAAGTTTACTGTTTTAGAGTGGGGGGGGGGAACTGGATGACCAGAGCCAAAGTATACTTCCATACATAGAGGCCACCCAAAGAGTGGCCTTCAAACGCCGTGGACTACCAGTAAATATTAAACAATCTTCGCGAAAATTTTACTGAATCATTTTTGGACCAAACTGACTCGATGAGAACCCTGAGAGCGGTAAAAAGAGCAATTTTGACATTTTGACTATAGCATAAGGGCCACCCTAATAAATATATATATATAGGTATTCGTATCTCTTAGTTGGACAAGGAGAAGTATATGTAAATAGATAGTTCAACATATAATTATGTATATACTGTACATATGAAACCCAGAGAACGAAAATACAAAGCTACAAGACAATGCAAGTGTGGGAAAAGGTGGATACAAAGCGAGGCACTCCAAGGCTCTCGGGAGTTCACCCAACACATTATGTTAAATGAAGAAACTTAAGCGTGCCAGAAAGTAAGTAAAATATACCATCCGTATTAATAAGTTAATGAATATATTAAGGGGAACGAACGTAGAGAAAATAAATATACCTTTATTCTACCGGGATTATGTATTTTGACAGTATCATTTTCAATTGGCTTTATAACAAACTATCATAGAATAAGGCAAATAAAACTACACGCAGAATATATTATGTGAGAAAAAGGGAACATATGATTATGCATAAGAAACATAGTATCAAAGTACACTAACAGTGTATACTGAAACCATATTTAAATGCTATAAATATAGCTTACGGTAGTGTACGTAGCAATACATAGCAATAAGCTATGCCTTATGAAAGTATATAGATAATCAAAGCATAACAATGAATTCAAATGGAAATACGGAATATGTAGTGATTTATATGCCATTCAATAATACAGAACTATAAATTAATGTAAACTCCTATATAAGTCCCAAACAATAACTTCTTGCTGATGTTTTGTTGTTTCTGTTCCCCAGGCTGCCTGGCCGAACAGCCCCAAGGCCCTGAGCAAGGCCAACGCCCGAGTTACCGAAGCCCCACCCAAGGCCCTGTGCTCCTCAGCAATTATGAAGGGAAAGCTGAGGGTAAAAGGAAGAATGTGACACTTTGGCTCCCAATCTGCCAGCCTCGAGAGTTGGCAGTAGGGAGGTCAATCCACGGAAGAGACGCCACCACTTGAGATCTAGAAAATATATAAGTAAAAGGAACAGTTAGAGTAAGCTATGGGTATGGCAGAGAACGCTTAACTCTCACTCTGATAGACCAGCCCTTCACCACATGACTAGAACCCAATCCTCTCAACATTAGCTAGGAAATGCCCCAGAATGCCGCCTTTGGCAGCGGGATAGCTCCCCTATTTCAAACCCTTTCGGGGTTGGGCACCCGCCCGCAAGTATCTTGCTGATGTAATAATATATATTAACCTTTACAAAACGGTGTCGTAATTTTCGTCTAATTCTGTGACCATTAGGCGATTCTTTTAGTTTAAAATGTACCTTTATAACTCCAAGGGGAAATTACTATGGCAATATACCATTTGAATAACATAGATACTTGTTTAAGTACATACAGTTATTTAATGTTACTCAGACTAATCGGTTAAAATATTTCAACGTACTGGAGGGGTAAGCAAATATTTGGGTTATCACTAACAAATGTTTATAGACAGAATATCTAGGAGTTCTAGTACATTTATGTAGTACACTTATATACAGTATATATACTGTATATATATCTATATATATATATATATATATATATATATATATATCTATATATATATACTGTGACGTCTACCAGCATTGGCAGAATCGCCTCTCGTTAGCCACTAGCGCTCGCCAGGGACATCGAAATGGGCTACAGTTATCAGAGAATGTTGTTCTATCTTTCCTAGTAATCGCATTGTCACAGACAGTCCAGTGGTGGTCTTTGTTTTCGTCTGTGACAACGGGTTATATTTTATATCAACAGTAGTGATGATAGTACCAGCGTGTGAATGAGAAAGACTTTCAGAGCGAGAAGGTAGTGAGTGTCTGTAGGTGTGGGTGCATTCCTGCCTCTCTCTCGCCATTGGACGGCGTGTCTTGCTGTGTCACGTGACACCTGCTGTCTTGTGACGTCTCGGCCCGTGATTGGCCGACCATCGCGCCTTTGCGGGCTCCTGTGTAACTTACCTCATACATGATGGTCCATGGAGCTGTCCTCGTCAGGACAGGCTTGGCGTGCGCGCTTCTAACATCCCTTTGCATACTCTCTCCCGATCACCCCCTTTATCACTGTTTCTCTCACTCGATTCTCTCTTTCCATACTCTAACCTTTATTAACTGCACAACACTCCCGTTGGGTTCTGCATACGGTTTTCATAGCCGGCCCATTGTATTGCATGCACCGTCCTCAGAGATATTTACATGTACTGGTTCAAACCACGGCTAAGCCCAGAAGTTTTCGGGAGACCAAAAATCTACCCTTTCTTAAGAAAAATATTCAATTATGAATCATAAACCTGGAGCGTATACAAATGTAATAATGCAGGTGATGTAATTCTGTGTGAGTAAGCAAGGTTGGGGAGGAAAATGTTTCGATGTAAATTGGCACGATAAGGGTATAATGGGAAAATAAACGGTTTGGAGGCAGGACACGATGTAAATTGGCAAGATAAGGGTATAATGGGAAAATAAACGGTTGGAGGCAGGACACGATGTAAAATGGCACGATATGGGTATAATGGGAAAAAGAAACGGTTGAAGGCAGAACACGGAGTACACCAAATGGAGGCGAGAAATGGGAGTGTTAATCGGGACAGGATAGAATACCTGAAACAAAATAACCTCTAGCATTTAGAACTGGATAAGTCTCTGTCCCATAATTGAATTTCTTAGCCTGCTGCTGCTGCTGACTATGATACTTAATGTAATATGTGTTTCTGCATGTATGTATTTAGGTAGGCTAAAGCATAAAACCTTATGAATATTCTGCATATCAATAAAAATGAAATAACAAAATAAAGTAATAGAATGAACCTCATTTAACACAGAATTCTATGGAGAAATTCAATTGTGAACCGAAAATGTAACTATTCTTCTCCGACGAGGGAACTGAGACCTTGTGAGGCATGAAGGGACACGGTAAAATAGAGGAGGAACGTGGGGGGAATTTTTTAAAGAAGGTGACGGTCAATGACAGAGTTTTTTTGTTTTGTTATTATGGAAAACTTGAAATTTATAAGAAATGAAGGAGCTAATACACAAATTTATGAAATCGTTTGTAATGAAAACATTGTTTCCTCTTGCCATTGTGTGTAAAATAAAATAAATAGAAATTAGACAAACAAACAAAATATGAATATACAGTATATACATTTTCTGACATGACCGGTCAGAAAGACCATCCTGGGTAATTCTGCTTTCCCATATAACCATTTACAAGCAAAAATACCCTGTTCGCACACATTCACTTACTGTTTACAATATGTAGGCTTTGTATGAGTATTCCCATTTTCTGAATATGTAGCGGGGGATACTACTTACTGAATAGCGTAATATGATTGTGGTGTGTGTGCATGATAGTCTGAGATGACGAGACAGTGTCGCTGATAGGTCGGGGAGGTGTGCCAGAACTGAGCTAACTGCCAGACAACCTGACACACTGCTTTGATTCAAATGCAAGCACTCCCCACCTAGAATATAAACATTTGACTTCATCCTGTCCATTGATCGACCCATGTTCGATCTTTACATAACACTTACAGAAATACACCCAGGTTATAAGAAAGGATTAGGCGTTAAAGTTCTCCAAGGACAACGCACATATGTACACCCAGAAGTGAAAGTCCCTGGCTAGGGATTACCTCCTACTCCTACTACCACATAAGGTAGGAACTGGGTGGTACACACAAGGGACTGGAGTTCTCGCAGAGAGGCTCAAGTCCTGACGTTTGTCTTGACTTGCACTGTGCTGGCTTAAAAATCCAATAAGGTTGAAGTCCTATTTTAACTAACTAACTGGGTGGTACCTGCCCATTCCCCCTTACTACTGCTACCCCAGACAGCAGGGATGGGGTGGTGACTGTCTGTCATACCTTTCTACCCCTCCCTTGGATGGAGAGATCAAACTAGCAGGCCCCCACCCCCAACGCCAGACAGGAGGAAACCTCTGTTGTATCCTTGCAACGAGGCTGAGGCTATGTCAACAATTGTTATCCTATTCATACTGTATCTTATAGAGAGCAGAACAATGGTGTACCACCAAACTACTTGACTTTACAGAAATAAGACAATTTACAGTACACTACCTGAGAGAGTTTGCTCTCATTCAACCTGTCCCAAAGAAGGGTGACTGCTCTCAACCCTCCAACTATCGTCCAATTGCTCTCATCTCTTGTATCTCTAAAGTTTTTGAAACTATTCTTGCTTCCAAATTTCTTAAGCATTTCTCTTCTCATAATCTGCTCTCAGATCGCCAGTATGGCTCCCTTAATATACGAAAAATATCATTCTAGAGAACAATGTGTTTGTAGACGTTTACTTTTGGTGTAATGGTAGTTTGACCTTTACTGTGATTATATTACCAAATTACCAACCAGCTCTCGTTTCCAGGAAACCATGTTGACAGTCATACATGAAACATAATATTGATATATAAAGGTAAATTATACATATGGGTGTGCTAATATTAACGTTATTAACATTAGACTTAAGCTCTCCATATATATTATGTTACACGTGTTTAGAACGGTGGGTTAAGAAACAGTTTAAGCGGAGAACGGAACAGCAGCAATGATAATATAGGAGTTTTGGTTTGCATTAGTAATGTCTATGATTCATTACAATGAATATATTGTTATTTAGACTTGTCTAATACATGGGTGAATACATGAGAAATAATTTGGATCATATCAGTCCCTTCCAGTTAGTCCCAGGCACCCGCCTTGCAACACAGTCCCACTCCTATTCTGTCCAGCTCTCAAAGCCAAGACTTGGCATTCTCAGTCTTTCTTCTACTCAACAGGTGAACTCTGGAACTTCTCCCTTAATAAATTTTGCATTAATTTTATCCTATGACTTAAGCTATTTTAAACTTTGCGTGTCCTGGCATTTCTTTTACCACAACGTTCCTTGATTTTGGCTCTGTCACTCTTTTGGCTTTTGGGGAGACACTCGTTACCGGCAACCTGCCTTTTGTCTCCCTCATACACATAGACAAACAATGTAACGCGTACGGCATTTGTTAAATGCCATGTTGCTTAATATTCTGTATATACAGTGTAATGTATCTATATAATATTTGCGATTGTCTGTGTGTGTGTGTGTCTGTCTGTGTGTTCTTAATAGGCGGCCGCAGTTCTGGACCTGGGGAGCCGAAACTTTGCATGTGGGTGTCAATTAACCTGGGTCAGGTCATAGAGGGGGCGAGGCCACGATCGGAGGTCGTTTCGAGGCCGAAATTGAAAAACACATGAAAAAAATTGAAAAAATGGCCGTTTGGGGCAGAAGGAGGCCTCCGATCGAAAAGATGTATTGAACGAAAGTTGTTCGCAGCCCCCCAAAATGGGGGTACGGATGAGGTCAGACCCAAAATCGGAGGTCATTTAGCGGCCGAAATCGAGGTCTCCATTTAATGAGGCACAGGGAGGTCGAGGCCGGTGATTATGGTAGTAGTAGTATTATGATGATTGTGGTAGTAGTGATTGATGATGGTGATTATGGTAGTAGTAGTACAAAGGAGTACAAAGGAAATCAAGCAACAACAGTTATAGTGACCCTTCTAGGTTGCTTGTCCTCCAAAACACTGAGGATCAAGTGTCCAAACAGTGGTTTAGAGTGGGTAAGGGAACATTGCAAAGTGAATTACTGCCCTGGAACTAATGTCCGTGGCAGGATTAGGAAATTAGTAGGGGACAGATGGGTTAGTAACTGAGGGGGGATAAAATAAAGTTATTCACTTACAAACGCAGTCAGTCGCGGGTTTGATGCGAGATATTTGTCTAGGCGGAGTTTAAATGAAACAACGGTGATGCAGTCTATAACGTTTCGGGGAAGCCCATTCCACAAGTTGATAACTCGATTGAAGAAGAAATTCTTAGATTCGTGTGAGTTAAAAGATTTACCAATAATTTTGCAACCGTTCCCCGCGTGTAATTAGATTGGTCGATAGTGAAGTACTTACTACAGTTCATATTGTCGATGCCTTTGATGATTTTGAACACTTGAATTAAGTCACCTCTTAATCTGCGCTGGGTTAAAGGAAATAGATTTAATTCTCTAAGACGCTCTTCGTATGGTTTGCTCTTTAGGCTAGGTATCATTTTGGTAACTCTACGTTGAACTCGTTCTAGCTTGTTTATATCTTTTTGGTAATAAGGGCACCAGGATTGAACCAGTATTCCAGAAGAGGGCGGACTAAGGAATTGTAAAGGGTTAGGATAACTTCTTTGGATTTATGCTCAAATGACCTGCCTATAAAGCCAATTATTTTGTTTGCCTTCTTAACAACTTCTGAACATTGTTGACTCGGTTTTAGGTTACTCGATATTGTTACTCCCAGATCGGTTTCTCTGTTTACATTCTTAAGCTGAATGCCATTCATCGAATAGTTTGCTTTCTCATTTAGGTATCCGATATGTAGTACTTTACATTTATCCGCATTGAAACTCATTTGCCAAATTTGGGCCCAACATGACAATTTATCTAGATTGTGTTGCATATCGTCAACTTGTTCTTTTGAGAGTATGCTATTTGCAATTTTTGTATCGTCAGCAAATTTTGAGATTGTACAGGTGAGACCCTCATCTATCTCGTTGATGTAAATTAGAAAGAGAATTGGTCCTAGTACCGATCCCTGGGGTACCCCGCTACTTGCATTGGTCCATTTAGATGCCTTACCGTTTATGACTACTCTTTGCTTTCTGTCGCTGAGCCAATTTTCTATCCATTTCAACACACCGTCTTGTATTCCATGCGCTTTTAGTTTTAGCAGTAAACGTTTGTGGGGAACTTTGTCAAAGGCCTTTTGAAAATCAAGGTATATAATATCTACAGCTTTACTCTCATCGTAGAGGTTGAGGATATCATGGAAGAAGTCTAAGAGGTTTGTTAAACAGGAAAGTTTTTTACGAAAGCCGTGTTAAGTATCTTTAAATATGTTATTTTCGTCTAAGTGACTTACGAGTCTGTCTCGTATGACCGTTTCTAGCATTTTACATACAACTGAGGTTAAGCTAATTGGACAATAGTTACTGGGTAGGGATTTGCTGCCTTTTTTGAATATCGGTGTTATGTTGGCTAGCTTCCACTGATCGGGCATAGTTCCAGACTGCAAGGATTTATTGAATAGTAATGTCAGTGGTTTGGAGAGCTCATCCTTAGTTTCCTTTAGAACTGTAGGCGAGATTGTATCAGGTTCAGGCGTTTTATTTACCTTGAGTTTATCTAAACAATTCAATACTTCTCTCTCTGTAACGGTGATATTGCTTAGAACATCTGAATTATCAATCTGAATCGGCGATGGTGTAGGGATATCACTGAGGTCTTCTGTTGTAAAAACTGATGCAAAGAAGGTATTGAGGGCATTACTCATTTGTACTTCGTCTTTGGTGTATTCTCCATTTTCATCGACTAACGGTCCAACAGTTGAAGTAACTACTTTTTGCTTTCTGATATAACTATAGAATTCTTTCGGGTTTGTTTTACTTTGATTCGCAATATGTAACTCTAAGGTCTTTTTACTTTGCTTAATTAACTTTTTGTCTTTGCGTCGTAGCTCTACAAATTTCAGCCGTTCTTCGTCATTTTGTGAGGATTTTAATCTATCATTAGCAAATTTTTTAGCAAGCAGGCAGTTTGAAATATCTTTATTCCACCATTTGGGCTTATTATTATGGCCTGGACGCCGTATTTTCGATGGTATGCAGTCTTGCACCGCTTTTAGGTAAGTGGCCTCGAATAACTTCCAAGATGTATTTATGTCGTTATTGTGAATTAAAAAGCTCCAGTCAGTTTCTTTAAACATAGCTCTAAGTTTATGGAAGTTTGCTTTCTTGAAATTAGGGACTTTTTCGATGCTACTATTTGGTTCGTTACTAGTAAACTTGAAAGTGAAAGTTATCGTACGATGGTCGCTGTTACTGAATTCATCACCAACATTCAAATTCTCTATTAATTCTTCTTTTGTTGCAAGTACAATGTCAAGAACGTTATTACCACGGGTTGGCGTTCGAACAAATTGATAAAGCGAACTCTCTTGCAAGTTCGTATACAAGTCATGTCCGGAGTGTGAAGTAAGAGTATCGCCCCACTTGGTCACAGGTAAATTAAAGTCGCCAAAAATTACGGTATCTTGTGAGTTACTTACATCTGCAATTTGTTCGTAAAATTTCTCGGTCAGTTTGCACTGATTGAGCTGGAGGTCTGTATATTAATGCAAGTATTATTTTTGTACCTTTATTATTCTTTATTAGCACAAAAGATGCGTCGACGTTCACAATTTGAGGTTTTGACAAGAGGGTAGGGTTAAGACTTTCTTTGATATAAAATAAAACGCCACCTCCATTTCGATTTATTCGGCTTTTCTCAAACATTACATAACCGGGAAGTGAATACTCTGCTAAAAAGTCTCTATCTTCTGTATTGAGCCAAGATTCTGTTATGCCAATCACATCATAATTTCTGTAAACACTAGCTCCTCTAAATCTGAAAATGTATTGCGTATGCTACGAGCGTTTGCATAGAAACCTTTAAATTTGTTATTTTAGAACTCACAGAACGCTCTTTAATAATATTTTTGGTTCTTGTCGGATCTACATTTATGTTCATGGCTAGTGGTGGTAGTAGTGATGGTGATTATGGTGATTACCCGGGCAACGCCGGGCAACACCGGGAGGTGTGGCAGAGTGGTCTTGCCACTGGACTGGTAATCCAATGGACCCGTATGGAATGTATGCCTCCATGCCCGATAGGATTGCCTCGGTAATGCGTTCAGCACTCTCCTCGGGTCCTCGGCCACAGAAACAAAATTCATTCCATGGGAAATCAAAGAAGTAATGCCAGAGAGCCTCCCAGTCGTCAGCGCCAAAGTGCCACAAGCGCTGCCTGCTAAGAGGAGCAGGTGGCCGTACTGGAGAGATAGGACAGATGACAGAGATAAGTTTATGGTCGGAGGAGCCCAAAGGAGAGAAAAGATCGACAGTATAAGAAGAAGGGTTAGAAGTTAGAAACAAGTCAAGAATGTTGGGCCGATCTCCGAGGCTTGCTCAACCAACTGCTCTAGGTCATTTAGGATAGAAAAGACGTAGGCTTGTTCACCAAGTTGGTCAGTAGAATTAGAGGAGAGCCATTGGTGGTGATGAACGTTGAAATCTCCTAAAATGGAGATTCAGAGAAAGGAGAAATGGCTTGAATGTGTTCCACTTTAGAGGTTAGATAATAAAACAATTTGGGAAAGTCGGTAGAGTTAGGGGAAAGACAGTTATCACATAAATATTTAATATGAGAATGACAGGAAAGTTTGAGCCATAAAGTTGAGAATTCAGAGGAGCCAAAATCGGAAATACTAGAGCAAGTGAGTTTGTTGTGCACATATGCACAACATCCGCCTTTGGCTTTGAAACTAGGATAGAGAAAGTAGGAGGATACAAAAAAGGGGCTGCTGGCAGTTGCTTCAGGTTCCTGAGTTTCACACCCACTAAATATGTCCGCCTTAGCTGGGATCGAACGCAGGTCAAGCAGATTCACAAGTGAGCGTGCTTGCCACTCGACCGCTGTGGCTCCAGTGATGAATGAAATTATCAAGCACTAGCCTCAATAAAATGTATGATTGTAGCCAAAACTGTAAAGGGGAACCACGGTCGGGAGGTGCATGGTCGATGCACGAGCTATTAACACGGATATATTATATGCGATTGTTGTTACAGGAATGAATGGAGGAAGTTTGTTAGGAATAACATATGAAGGTATTTGTAACCTTCTAATTGACAAACCTGGAAGGTCATCATCCCCGATGTTGTGAAGACTTTGTTGTGGAAGTGTATTATCATCTGGGGTGAAGTCAATGATATTGAGGCCTGGTGAATGTTGTTCCGAATGTTAAGATACTTGCTGTGGCAGGTATTTACTGTATTCATTTTCTCCCGGTCATCATTGTTCCCTTTCTAATGTCCCATGCTAACCCTCCCCCTCTATTTAACGGGAATGAAGGGTTGGCTACTGACTGTCTGACTGCCTGTTACACTTTCTGTAGTACCATTAGCATGACCAGGTGCTGTCTGTTATAAACTAATGACTATAATGTTTCAGCGACCAGGTAGATGTGAATAGTTCCAGCTGATTGACTTGTGCGACCGTGATTATTTAAACTTTTAAGAATTAATAATTACTAAATGACGAGACATTGAAAAAAGTCGCATTAGCCAATCAGCTAGACTTATTGACATCTAGGTGAGCCGTTCTCACCTCAGCGTCGCTGAAACAGAGCACAGTGATCCAGCAGCACACATAGTGGACACCTTAACAATACCCATCAGGGTTTTACAAACTAATGGTCCTCCAGATATTATCTGCCATCACTCACAGTGCACTCGGTTTATGATTACGCATATAGTTATTATTAATTATATTGAGTGACAGGCTCTTATCTAACTTATACATTTTACTGCACATAATATATAATTACCCTTGCATAGATTTAATCATGTAATATTTAACGTTAACACAGTTATATCGGCATTTAAACACAACACACACATACACGCACACACACACACATACAGCTGCCACGTTGATGAGGTTGCGGCCATCCTCTTTATACCGAGTTGTGTTAAAATTATGGTCTCTTCAGGCCTAGCGTGGTTGCTAAATTTCAGTATATCTTAAATAGTTCCTATGCATGTTTTTCTCTTCCAGAAGCCAATAGGTCTAAGTCATAACATGATTGGTTGTTAAAATATCAGTGGATATATCTTTTTCATGAGCTACCCTGGCAACCTGTAACGCGCTGAGTTAGTTGCGAAAGATAATAATTGGTAGATAGTGCGGTCCCTGTGACTCTCCTGCCAAACCACTAATCCTACAGAGAGAGAGAGAGATATATGGCTAGAGCCATAGAGAATCTGAAGGATTAACTTGAGTCCTGGGCTAAAATGACTTCTAGAAGGGCTAGAGACACAATCTCGGGGTCCAAATAGGAGTTTTTGAGGACGGCGAGTTCACTAGCGACATTTTCAATACCACCTGGGGTCATCTTCAAGGTCAAAAGGTCATATTTCAAGGTCAAATTAGTGAATTTTGGTAATTTTTGCCCGCTTTTTGTGTCTAACTCATAAACGGTGAGAGATGGCTGATTGTAATAAGAGGCAAGTTTGTAGAGCTGTCCAAATTTGATATTTATCATCCATAGACTCCTTTAAAGAAGGACTGAAATCTCCCATGCTCGGGGTTTGTAACTTGAGTATGAAGGATTAACTTGAGTCCTGGGCTAAAATGACTTCTAGAAGGGCTAGAGACACGATCTCGGGATCCAAATATGAGTTTTTGAGGACGGCGAGTTCACTATTGACATTTTCAACACCACCTGGGGTTATCTTCAAGGTCAAAAGGTCATATTTCAAGGTCAAATTAGTTCATTTTAGTAACTTTTGCCCGTTTTTTGTGTCTAACTCATAAACGGTGAGAGATGGCTGATTGTAATAAGAGGCAAGTTTGTAGAGCTGTCAAAATTTGATCTTTATTATTATATATCGTATTATATAAACATTATATGCATATCACAACACTATGTCTATTACAACTATGTCTATGTCTATCACTAGTTGGAGAGCTATCGCTAGTTGGAGAGTTTTTCTTGCCTGGCATCCCACAGCCTTTTCTTTGTCACTTACATTGAGGACATGAGCTTTCAATAGAATGTTAGCTAAAGTAGTACATGCAGCATTAATACTAGATACAGGTGCATCTACAAAGGATAACAGCTCAGCAAAATGAAAGCGGCAACGCATTTTGGTCTTGTCATGCAAATTATAGGCATTATGTACAAAAAAGACGGTTGACATAGTCGGCACACTCCGTCCACCTCTATTCAAATTATCTAGGAACTCAGATGACACCTCGTTACCATCATCATCAATGATCTCCATACTAGTGCCATCACCATATTTATAAACAAGGTGTCTGGCCAAATAAACAACTTTATGCTTAAGGGTATCATCAGACCTCAAGAGTTCCTGAGTGTCTTGAGGAGTGATCTCGTCAATGAGTTCACTTCGCTCATCTGGATTTATGGAAGTAGTACAATTCTTGTCGCAATCAAGCGCACGAGAACTAGATTCTGGCATAATGTCATGCTTGATGAGTGTCTGCAAATTTGCAATTTTAGCTGCAACCATAATGTCAACTACGTCAATGTAGAAGTTTCCACTGCTTCTTTGCCTGGCTTGGCCGAAAAACTTTTCCAAGGCTTCATCCGCGAATATAGCAGAAAGAACGTAGTCAAAGTCTTTCTCTGCCAGAAGCAATTTGGCAGCATCCACATTATTATGTGTGGACACAGTGAAGGCTTCAGCAGTTTGCTGAGTTAGCTTCAGCTTACGACCACCACCTCCTTGCCATGCGCAGGTAGATATAATTTGGCAGGCCTACTCCAGCCTAGTGAAACTTGTACAGTCTGCTGTCCAAGGCTGTCTGGATTCGTCGCACAGATGGATAGCTGAGAAACGGTTTTTCACATTCATCATCTTGAACCACTCGCTCATTTTCTGGGTGAGAATGATGGTGCCTTCGCTGATGCCCAGTGAATCCTTGAAGGTCTTTAAGGCAGCGACATTCTTGTCATTGAACACCTGACATACCAATGGTACGCTCTGGCGTTGAAGGGGCTTAGGGAAAACAGCGGTGTGCGTCATTTTGGTTAAGCGAATAGGAGTAGCTCGGTCGATCTCATACAGCTTCCGAATATCACTCCAGTAAGCTTTGTACTCATTGCCATCTACAACAAATGAGAGTGTCTGGCCATCAACAGTAATCCAGTTGTTGCGAACATTTTTGAAGATGTTCACGTAGTCGTACACTAAGAACATAGATTGCTCTTAAATCGATAGCACTTGACAACTTCCAGGTCCTCCAAATTTTGAATAAAAACTGCGGTTGGTATTGCAATTGTCACATATCAAAGAAATCACAGTACCGCTAGCACCAACTACAGCTGAGGCAGCTTCGATAAGGAGTTCCTTCAGCTGATCGGCAGTTAGTTTTTTGCAGGGCAAAACGCGTAGAATAACGTGTGGACCACCAAAATGGCAGGCAATTTCAACAACCATAGCATGTGAAGCAAGCATTTCATGGTCACCACCCGCTGCAGCATTTTGAGCGTATCCTAGAACATGCCCTCCAGAAAATCGCAATGTCTCAACCAGCTTTACCTCGTCAAACATTAAATTGACCAAACGCTGCTGTGGCTTAAGCTGGTCGAACAACGTTTTGAGGTTGGACTCCTGCAGACTACTAGAAAGCATCTGTTTTACCTTTTTTGTTGATGGTACAATGATTAAGCCGGATTGACGAATCATTTTGTATGCGCTGGGTGATATGCTGTGAAGCTGCATTGCGAAAATCATATTATTGGTATCAAATCGGCGACCATCAGGAGGTTTGAACATAAGACGCAGCTGCGACAGCTCTTGCAGAGCTGGCTTATTACGTGCTGAAGAATTTCCTGGCTTGTGTACTCATGGGTGTTTACCTGGTCAATTATGGATCTAATCTGGGACCATCTTGAGAGCAAGCTGTTTTTCTGCAAAGGAAAAAGTCGTTTGGGCACCTCAATGCCATCTCTCTCAACTCTATTCAAGAATACGAATCCAAAAGGTGAGCTGACTTGTTGGAAATGAAAGAACTGCTCGACAGTTTGTCCAGTAGCGTCAGTTCTTGATAGGTACAGGTTTTTCTGGTCTTTTATGACGTTAAAGCCAGGAAAATAGGAGCTGATTTTGGCGCAGAAGTGGTCGAAATCTTGGATCTTGTCTGCAGCCTCATCAGCTGCCTGCACCTTCTTAGCTCTTGATTCTGATGTAGAAGATGATGTTGGGCGTGGGGCTGAGGTGACCTGCTTCAAAGCTGATTTCGGTACTCCAGGAAATATTGATGGGGTTCTTTGGGTCGCTTGCCACCCTTAACTGACACCCATTCACAATTGAAATGTGTCTCACAAATATATATCTCCTTCAAGCGCCTCAAGCTTTCTTTCTCATTTGGCATTGCCAATATCCATCTCTCCCTCTCCTCAGGATCTTTTGGGAAGGATATGACCTTTACATAAGGCGTCCCATCATAGTTTCCTTTACAGCTAAAGCAGCTGCTACGACGTGGCATATTGTCACAAAAGCAGGAACCAAAATAAAGATTCTGTGAGATTACCAGCTGGACAGTTTCTGAAAGAGAAACAAACAAAACATACATTAGTTAACGATGATAGAAATCAACAAGTAGGTGCAGTAGGTGCACAGATTTCATACAAGATCATCATATCCGATAATTCTTTTAGATTCAATGTAGATTCTAATGTTTATTAAATTTTTAAATTTGGAGCCTCTCAGACTCAAGTTAAAAAACCCGAGGTCGTGATGTTCCAGGCCTTCTTTAAAGGAGTCTACGAGTCAAAGGCATGTATAATCTCTACTCTTCTCCATATTGTCTACAATCTCTCCACATTGTGAAAATTGCATGTATATTACTGTTATGCCATTACTATAATCGGTGTTCTTCACAGCTGTCCCAGCGTATACCTCCCACTCTGCAGACACCACTTTTCTGCCCACCATTCAAAGCCAACAGTTAACTTAAATTTCCCCGTAATTTTTCAGCTCAACAAGTAAAGTATGGAATTAACTCCGTAAATGTGTCTATCCCTCACCCTATGACTTTGTTTCAAGCTTTGTGTGTCCCGCAGTTACATTCCAGTGCACCTTGAATATGGTTCTGTACTAATCATTCTGTTCTGACCGGGGGAAGGGGGACAATAGGAGGTCAAAATGTATATAAGTAGTTTTTCCTCTTGTCTCTTTCATACACAGAGAAACAATTTATTAGGTAAAGGGAAGTGGAGAACATCAAACCTTTGATTGTCATATGGAGGAATTGGGTTGCTTGTAATGGGAATTTGCATTAAATTGGTGAAGTGGCTCTGCGGGTAATTTTGTTCATATTTTTAGATAAATATATAGAGAAAACATTACCGAGTACTTATTCTTTTGATTAATACGTACTCTATCCACAGATATTAGAGTCAAGCTTTCGTTTATAAGTCTCTTCGATGTATTCGTCCATTTAGTTCGTCTCTCCCTTTCCCTCTCGCTCTCTCTCTGAACGGTTTAATTATATTTGCATTGATGTCCAAATGTACAGTATATGGTAATAACAAACACCTTTATCATACATATCAACATTGGGAAATGCAAACCACTAAAACTTCTCTGGGGCTACTTTGAAAGTATATAGCGTTTTCCAATGACATTTTAGTAGGACCTATTTTTCTTATAAGTTATAACACCTTGAGGTTTGTAGCACTTATTTCCGAGCAAATCATTTATTTATTTCTACTCAACCCACAGAACCCCAGCGACGACACGTTTGCGTCGACAATGTTTGTAACGCTAAACCCCAGAGCCGCATAGGGTGCGTCGCGGTTAATTACTCCGGTCCTATGGTACCTAGAGGGCTCAGATTTGTATGTGAACTGTGTAAGTATCCCATGCAGCAAGGCCGATGGTTAAAAACTGTCAAAGTCCAACCGCGTGCGCGTGAGTGCGCAAAAACCTGTTTTTGCCTACCCATTTCCCCATGTTAATTCCGACTTTCGGGCGCACCGTAGGACCCCTTAATGACCGAAGGGATTGTTTTTTTGTGGGTTTTCCTTCATTTCTAACCCATTTCGGGTGATTTCTGGAAAAAACACTTTTGTTCACAACCTGCTGGTTCTGGGTGGTACATATATTATTAACTAGCTGGGGTTCAGTGGGTTAAGTGGGTTACAAGTTCTAAAGTCTGATATTTGTATACTGTATTTTAGTCATATTATATGACTACACTGTTGGAGAAAAATTATGAGGTCATTCAGCAATAAAAGCAGTGTAATATATATTTATATAATGATGTGTATTTTGTGTTTGAGAAGGAGGTTTGGAGAAGAAAACATATATACAGTATATATATATATATATATATATATATGTTTTCTTTTCCAAACCCCCTTCTCAAACACAAAATACACATCAGGAGAATATCATAATTAGATCAATACATATTACACTGCCTTTATTGCTGAATGACCTCATAATTTTTCTCTAACAGTGTAGGATTCTTTGGTGTAAGCGACCAGTTATGAACGCTGTTATTTTGATATGGGCATTTAACTAATGACGACTAGATGGATATTGATATGCAATATATAGAAACATTATTTTATTTTAAGTAACAACACAATGTTACACATAATGCTGTATTTAAAAAAAAAAGGCATGAGACAGAGAGGTATGAGGAGCCCCAAAACAAATGCCGCAACTCGACAATACGGGCCAGCCCGGGACCTCAACCAAAATTAAGAGACCATCATTAACCCAAAGAAGAGCAAATGAACATCAGCTAAGGAAAAGACTAATCTATAATGTGGATAGATATATATAGATAGATTGATAGATAAATAGATAGTGTGAGTGAATGAGTGAGAAAGAGCTGTCTTACTAAATAGATAGTAAATCTAGCAATCCCTACAAATTGGTTTGCAAACAATAAATACACATAAACAAATATTTCTTAAAGGCAGATTTCACTAGCAAAAGCGATTTACATCTTAATTAATATCAAGAGATAAAACGGTAACCATAAACCTGGTGAAATAATTAACGTAACCCCCCTCCCCCACCCTACACACTTCCAACCTTCCCTGCACAATAACCCCCCCCCCCCCCCTCCCCCTTCTCCGTGTAGCCCATCCATCTCCTTCCCAGCAAATCTAACGACGCCATCTATGGGACATAATATGCAACAGATTCAGGGTGGCGGGGAGTGAACGATCTTAGTAATATCACAGCGAAAGACCCAGCGAAATTACCATTAGGTGGCCCAGTCGGAAAGGTGACCGACTGTACAGTACAGTCATCAGGATTAATTCGTTTCATTTTCCCTGTTAGTAGCACTGCACGGTGGAGAGGTATCCCCTCCACCTTCTCTCCTTGTTCCCATTCCCCCACCTAAACCCTCCCATTTTCTCTACGACCCCAGAACTACACCCACCCTCCCTTCTCTCGCTCTCACCCAGCTAGGAGCTACTTCTTGGACCTCACCGATTACATTTATTCTGAACACCTAATGCAGGAATGAAGTATTTCACACACATCTCTCGATCACCATCTCCTGCACATTAAACATATGAACTAAACAAAACCTAACCTGAAGCTGATAATTACTACCGTTACTAGTAGGGTTAACTGTATAATGATATAATATACCAGGTATGAGGGGTAGATATACACACTTGTATAATTTTATTATATAAGGTATAATGAGATTATTTGGTTATACACGAAACTGTTATACAGAGTGGTATTGTAGAAGAAGAATTATTGATCAGTTCAATATTATAACTTGTAGTTAATCTGGTATTCGTAAATGGGCGTTATATAGTTATTTAGTAATTATTCTTAACAGGTGTGAATTCAAATGATCTTGAAAGTTATCTCAAGAGAATAAGCTTGAATAGGCGTGAAGCTTTCAATAGTAGGTCTAATTGGATTTTCGGTCACGTATGTGTTTTTTGTATTATAATCATTTTCACATCAGTTCCTTCATTAGTGTGTTTTAATGTGTTTTTCCTTCTGCAAATTTATGTTTCCCCATTATTTTGCAATATTAAAACATGCCCCCTAAAGCCATATATTGTCATTACCCTAACCTAACAACCTAGCTTAACCTGGGGGTTGCTGCCCCCAGACCCCTGGAAAATAGCATAGATATAGAATATGACAAAATACTAAAAATACGGTAAAAAAGTGAAAAATATTAGTTCTCAGCTGATCCAAGATGGCCGCCATTTTTCCTTCCACCCTTATTTAACCCACAAAATATAAGGAAACATAATTTAATATGCAGCGGTAAAGACATATATTGCGGTAACTAATACTCTATGACAAAGCTATAGTACGCATTCAGAACATTATATCCCATACGTGACCGAAAATCCAATTTATCCCAATAGTATTATGTGCAGTAGATACCCTACGTTTTGTCATTACTCAGGGAGTATTTAACGCAATTTGCTATGTTTCAACCCATATTGCTACATAGCCATAGTGAACTTGGTTACAAAACAAGATACCTGATCCAATAGAGTAACTTTATGGCAAGGTGTTAAGGGTAAGGTGACAAAATGAATAATTAAGTCCTTCCCTAATGTATGGGTGAGCGTAAGTGTTGAGGGCTGGGAACTTTAAAATAAGACCCTCCCTAATTGATAGAGGAGTGTAAGAGTACCCGAGGGGTAGTTAATTAAAATAGGGCATATGTATTGGTTATCAACCCTTCAGGATTTATTAAGCCTGTTTATGTCAAGTAATATTTTCAAGCCTGGAGCCTCTTTTCGAAAACCCCAGTTCCTTGCCCGAGGGTAGTTCGTGTCCCGTTTATATACAGTAGTTTTACATTATGGCCAATTAGGAAAACAATATGGCCTAATGATTGTGTAGATAGCTTCGTTAAGAAGATGAGTGTTGAGTTAGCGTAATGAAGTCACATGACCGACTCACTGGGCACATTCTCGGCAATAATTCATTGCATTTATTGGCAAATTGGCTGTTTACACTTAATGAGTCCTGAACTGTCTGGAAGCAGAGATTTGTGGTGAATATGATTAAGCAAATGTTTTGTTCTTGTTTACGGTGCTAATAAGTAGTGATATTAGTATTTAATGGTTGTATAAAGAGAAATGATTCAAAATACTTGAATGGTTTACTTTGTGTGTTCATTGATGGGATAGATTCATGGTGAAATTGACACAGACGGTCCTCGTTGTCTCAAGCTTGTTACGTAGCCCAGACTGAGCCATTACAACGATGGAAATGAAATACAACTTCACGTGGGTTAGTGTGGAAGCTATATTAGAGTATAATACAGTACTTAACCATCAGTACATCGGTATGAACCTTTCAGGGGTCAATGGTAAATTTATCGGTATGAATCCCCCCCGCCGTCTATCTCTCTCTCTCTCTCTTTCTTTCATTCTTTCAAATTTAGTAAAGCTACTACTTGGCTCTGCCTATGATACATTGCATTCCTTCATTAGGTGTTCGGAATACATGCAAATGGTGAGGTCCAGAAGTAGCCCTTAACTGGGTGAGAGCGAGAGAAGGGTGGGTGGGTGTAGTTCTGGGGTTGGAGAAAAAATGGGAGGGTTTAGGTGGGGGTATGGTAACAAGAAGGAGAGGAGGTGGAGGGGATACCTCTCCACCGTGCAGTGCTACTAACGCCTGAGTCCAGGGAAACGAAGCGAATTAATCCTGACGACTGTACCTATTCCTGAATTGGGAATTGGCATACTCAAACGGGCGACTTGGTAGCCTTGTTGGATAGTGTAGGCGAGACACTTTTTTGTTCAGTATAGTTGGTTGGTTAGAGTAGAAAGAAGGAGGCCCTAAAAGGAAAAGAGTAGGTGAAAATTAAATTAAGCATTACAGTACCGGCGACGTCTTTTTGTTATTATTTAGCTGCATTTAGACGTTTATATGAAGCTTACGAAAGATACATGGATTAATTGAAATAGTCTGTACTCAATTAACGGGCAGACTTCCTTCCTAGGCTGAATACAACCGTATTCCAACTACTCCTTCCCGGGCATAGGCTGTGAACAAAGGAGTACAAAGGAGTACAAAGGAAATCAAGCAACAACAGATCCAGTGACCCTTCTAGGTTGCTTGTCCTCCAAAACACTGAGGATCAAGTGTCCAAACCTGTCCATTCAACCGTTATACATTGAACGGTGAAGCCCGTGAGGTCTCGTTCCATTCTAGAGGGTGACACATGTGAAACACTTTCAGCTGCAACCAGCCCCTGCCATCTTGCCTTCGCAAGATGCATGGGGCTTAGTTGCTCACTCACGGATCAAAGCAGCCCCATCTCTGAAACTGCCTTGCTCTAGTGCTTCACTGTCTCACCACCTAGGCTCGGACCCTTACTCTCAGAACGCCACCTATTGAGCAATGAACTCACTAGGTATTGTCCCCCTGTAAAATATTTTGAATACGGGAATATTCATACTATTCTATCTATCTATCTATCTATATGCTCAGGCCCAATCCCCATTTTGGGGGTAGCCGACTCAAGACAGAGGAAGAACAGGGAAAACACAAAAACAACATAAAACAACAAATAAACACATAAAAAGCACAAACTCACACACATCCAGGTCACCCAGGAGAAGACCCAGAGACCAGGGTCACCAAGGTCGCTCCAGCACTCCCCCGGCCCCCGACCACCCGGAGAGGTTCCGATCTCGGCAGGCAGACATGCAGCGGAGCCAAAGCCACAAGCCCTCCCACCACACTTCCAGGCGCACCCTTCATATTAATCGTCTCCCCGGGCCAGGCGCCTGATGGACTATTATCTAGTCCAACTTGCGCCCGCCCGACCCCTTACTCCAAATGACCACGTGTTCACTCAACTATTCACAAGCATTCTCCATTCACTCCTGTCCACCACCACTTCCCCTGCCTGATCTATAGTCATTCCTCTATCATCCAAAGCCTTTCTTACACAGTCTCTCCATCTCAATGGGGGTCTTCCTGCCTCCCAGTGCTACTTAATCGGGGAACAATGATGGTATTTATTTGGAGTTTCGGTTGACTTTGTGGTAATGCACTGATACTAGGTACAGCACAAATTCCATCCCAATATCTTCCCATTGACATATCGGGATTCGAACCCGGATCCAATGGATTAATTGATTATTTAAGTCCAGTGGCAAGACCATTCCACCACACCTCCCCTCTTACTGATCCCTCCTATTGATATCAAACACACTCGATGTTAAGATGACTGGGTAGATCCGTTAGGAGCCAGGAATACCATGAACAAATATGATATACGTAAATAATACAAATATGATGGTCAGAAAAGAATGACGGAGATGGAATTAAATATCTCGTATGATGGAAAGTAAAAGATGGACATCTTAACTCCTCCTGTACCGGTGCCGTCTTTTTCACTTCATTTTGGCTTCTATTAAACGATTTAACTCAGCATAAAAAGGACCTCCAGCAATTAACAAGTTTCGAACCGCATCCCTTAACCCATTTAACTATCACAGATCCTTCAACTGCACAAAATCTTATCAGTATAGCAAGAACGTAATAAGAAAAACCTCACTGGTACAGAAGGGGTTAATAGGACAAATAGGAAGGTGATAACTACGTGCATGATCATTGCAATCTACCGTATAAAGGCCACTTTCTGTGAGTCTGTCTGTCTGTTTGTTTGATTACGAACTACTCCCTCAGTTTTCAAGATGGACACCCCATACTTGGCATGCATACTAAGGGGGTGCCAGAATACAGTTGTTTAGGGGTGGTGGGGGACCCCCTCCCCCCCCCAACTCCCTCAGTTTTCAAGATGGAGAGCCCATACTTGGCATGCATACTAAGGGGGTGCCAGAATAGGTTTTAAGTGTGGGGGGAGCCCCAGGACCCCCCCCCCCCCCTAACTCCCTCAGTTTTCAAGATGGAGAGCCTATACTTAGCATGCGTAATAAGGGGTTGGGGGGGGGGGGGGGGCAGAATATGTTTTAAGCAAATTTCGTTTATGTCCCCTCACCCCCCAGGGGAAGGAGGATAAAGCCCCCCACCCCCCACCTGCCCAAAGATACTTCGATTTTCCCCCGGGCAGCGCCGGGTACCTCAGCTAGTGTATAATTATGTAAACCTTAGCCGATGTGGTAGATAGGAGCAGTGTTGCCAATATAGCTAAAATCCCACTAGATCGAGAGGTATTTATTTCGATCTAGTTCTAGAGGCACAGTTTTACATCTAGTAACACTAACTCTAGCGATATATGGGAGAATTGAGCCATATTAGAGCGATATTGTAGATATTGTGGCATTATTCTAGCGATTTTCGGGAGATTTGAGCCAATATAGAGCGATATTGTAGAGATTGTGGCATTATTCTAGCGATTTACGGCATTTATTTCCTACCTAGCGGACTTGATTTGGTAACCTTGGGTAAGAGTGAAGTGGAGAGAACAAACTGTTGACTGCTCAAGTTGTTGTTGAGAGGTGTGAGTGTATACCTTAAGGGGAGGTTTCTAGTTTGTTTCCTACTCCTCCAGCAATTTTAAAATTTCACCCCCTTGACCCCCTTTCAAGATAAATTTGTACAGTTTTCGGTAGAAAAATGTCCCGGCCGAAGGCCGATTACTCTTAAAGTACAGGCTCGCTATCGCTCGCCAGGATAAAATCGACACCTAAATGGCACGAAAGGTTTTAAAATTGACAGAATGGGGCTGAAATTCTTAAAAATCACCAAACTAATGGGGCAAACGTCTTACAATTTCAAAAGCAATGGGGCTAGACATGAGGGAGAAAGGGGTCAAGAAAAAAGTCCCTCAAGTGGAAATCTCCCCTTAAGCAGATGAGGTAAGTCTGTGAGACTGTATGTGTGAGGTATAAACAGTAAGTATACAGTACTAGCAGGGGTACCCGGCGTTGCCCGGGTAATCAACATAATCACCATCACTACTACCACCACAACTACTACCATAATCACCATCATCAATCACTACTACCAAAATCATCACAATACTACTACTACCATACTCACCGGCCTTGATCTCCCTGTGCCTCATTAAACGGCGACCTCGATTTCGGCCGCTAAATGACCTCCGATTTAGGATTTGACCTCATCCGTACCCCCATTTTGGGGGGCTGCGAACAACTTTCGTTCCATACACCTTTTCGATTGGAGGCCTCCTTCTGCCCCAAACGGCCATTTTTTCGCATTTTTTTCGCTCCCGTATACTACATAAGTTCTGCCGAAAATTTTATTAAAACAAAAGTATCTCTGATTTCCCCTAAACTCGCCTAAAACCATCTTAAAAGCCAGGACCCAGATTCACTAACGGTCGTAGCGTGCGATGTCGTACAGCAACCTACGATCGTTCCTAAGGGAGTGCAGAAGGTGTATTCTCGAACGCATCGTTGAGCTCCCTTACGGCTCCCTTTCGGTTATTTTCACCAAGGCTTCTCTTGACCAATCAGGCGCTTGGCCTTTGTAAATAAACAATATGTTACCCACATGACTGAAGCGCCAAGAAGAACCTAATATACTTTAATTTATGAGCTTGTCAAATTCGATCCACCACAGCCAGCAGGAAGAGGAATAGATCTTGTGAATTGATGATAAGAAATTAGTCTAGCTAGGCTACAGGGAAGCCTGTTAGTGGCCCAAGTTAAAGGATTTTCGACGGATTGATCATTGATAATCATATGTTAGGCTAGTTGGGAGTGTATTATTTATACCTTAACCACAGTATATTGTTCTACTTTACCATGTCTACACCTAGACAGGGCGAGCCAAACCAAAATGCCAGACTTTACTATGTCTATGCCTACAGAGGCAGTTCTAGCTAAGCCAAAATGCCAGACTTAGCCTAGGCCTAATTTTTCAAAATAGGCCTAGGGTAATTTTTTTGTATTCACAACACCTCAAGGCCTATCTACCTTTTCAAAATAGGCCTAGCATAGGCCTCTTCAATCTATTATCCAACAGTTGGCCATGGGAAATAATGATAGGTTGAGGGGGGCTTTGTCCCCCTCACCTCCCATGACTTATTGCCATCATCAAATATATTACCAGCATGGGACTAATAACAGCTAGTTAACAATGAGGACGGTATGCCTGCAAACACCATCTTAACCTGCTAGGCTTCTACTTTACCATGCTTAGGCTACACCAAGCTAGGCATTACTAGCCTAACCAAAATACCATACGTAGGCCTAACTTTTCTAGCCTAAATAGCCCTAACTTTTTCAAAATAAACCTAGGTTATATCCTAGGCTAGGCTAAACAAAAATATTCACAACACCATATAGGCTAGCCTATTATTTTTTGTTTAGACTATGCCTAGGGTAATTCTTTTCATAATTGTTTTCCTGTGATACTTTCAAATTTGTTGAGGAAATAGGCTACCCTAATCTAACCCAGCTAGGCATTGCTAGCCTAACCAAAATACCATACATAGGCCTAACTTGTCTAGCCTAAATAGCCCTAACTTTTTCAAAATAAACCTAGGTTATAGCCTAGGCTAGGCTAAACAAAATTATTCACGCAGCGTTTATTATTTATGCATTTTTTAGGCTAGGCCTAGGGTAATTCTTTTCATCATTTTGTTCCTGTGATACTTTCAAATTTGTTGAGGAATAGGCTACCGTAATCTAACTCAGAGGTGGTGGGGAGTTGGAATAAAACATTTCCGCAATAAATGAGGGTTAAAATCTACTAATGGTAGGCTACGTGTTGTCGCAGCACATGAATTTGTGCATCAATTAACCTTGACTAGGTCTAGGCTGGCATATGTAGGCTATTCATAGCTTAATTCGGCCTGTCATAAGACATTAAGGATACAAATATATTCATACTTTGTATTAAATGCCTTAATGGTGTTGTAAACACAAGTTAACAATCATATTGCGCTATTATTGCCTCAATAATGACTTAGTGTGTCATAAAGAGCTATACTGCAGACGAATTTGTTATGGTCGCGGGTTGTGTTATCGATATTTGTGTACATATATCTGGGTCAATTTCATGTAAGGGTGGTCTGGACCACCCTTTGCGAAAGGGGATTTTAGGGGCTTCCTACGATCAAAGATGGCCGCTACGACGCTTCGTGAATACCAGCGTTGAGACGTAAGGGAACGGTAAGGGAGTTTTCGGATCGTACGACCGTTAGTGAATCTGGGTCCAGGGCTTTCCAACGGTGCCCGACACTCCCACCTGGCACCACAACTGTGGGAGGATATTAGTAACAAAGGTCGGGTAACTGATCGGGTAACTGCCAAACATTGACCTTTATTTATTAAGATATGCTATTTCCATTAGGCTATACATGGTGCAGTTGAGTATAGTACATGATTATATTAATTAACCCACTGAACCCCAGCGACGCAAACAGTGCGTCGGCAATGTATTTTTCCCCGGTGACCGGTCAATCAACCAGTAGCTCTCAACCAGTACCAAATCAACCAATACAGTTAGGTTAGGTTAGGTTAGGTTAGTACTATATTTTGGCATTGGTTTGGTTAGTCTGGGTTAATTTGGCACTGGTTGAAATGGTCTACTAGTTGAGATGACATGGAATAATTTTCCCCCCAACCCCAGCGTCACATAAGGTGCATCACGGTTAATTACTCCAGTCCTATTGCACCTAGAGGGCTCATATTTGTATGGCAACTGTGTAAGTATCCCACGCAACAATGCGATGGTTGAAAACTCTGAAAGTCCAACCGCGTGCACGTGAGCCCGCAAAAACCTGTTTTTGCCTACCCATTTCCCCATGTAAATTCCGACTTTCGGGTGCACCGTAGGATCCCTTAATGACCTAGGGGATCGGTTTTTTGTGGGTTTTCCTTCATTTCTAACCCATTCCTGGTGTTTTTTGGAGAATTTTTTTTTTTTCACAACCTGCCGTTCCTGGGTGGTACATTAATTATTAACTAGCTGGGGTTCAGCGGGTTAATATCCAGTATTCCATAAATGGATATTTATCGTATTAATGTGCTGTATTTATAACTGTCTCGATGATGGTTGTTTGGAGTGTTTGAAATATGTGTGTGGTATCCCGGGTTCGAATCCCGGTGGATCACATGCTTTCATTAATTTCATTGGGAGGTGTTTGGTGTTGGAGTGAAATACATTATATAGAATAATGTTTCGTGCTGCGAGGGATCTGTGATGAACATGACCTTTTTATCTTAAACCATTAGGCTATACGTGGTGCAGTTGAGTATAGTACGGTCGAGGTTAATAAGTGTTGTCAGATATTTCACAAAGTTTCAGACACTGACTAATACTCTGAGGGATAAGCACTTTTCCCAGTAATTATAAAGATACCAATAACACTTCTTGAGCGAAAACCACACAGGAATCTATGACAATACTTAATACCTCCGATTGTACATGATTAGATAAATATCCAGTATTTAATAAATGGATATTTATCCTAGTCATGTGTTGTACTTATAACTGTATTGATGGTGTAATGATTAAAGTGTTTAACCGCCCCAGACAGAAATAGTTAACTTACTGACGAGGAGGCGGACGACACGGTACTATCCCCACAACTGTTAAAATCTCACTGAGGGACTGTTAGAGGTACTATCCCCACAACTGTCAAAATCTCACTGAGGGACTGTTAGAAATCGTAAGAACTTGGGGTTGCCACCATTCGACAAACTTTGATCTAACTTACCTAACTTACTGAGCTCAATATGACGCTAGAGCGTCATATACTTATTAGAGATATATTACTTAAGATAAGTTCATATGACACTCTGGTGTTATATGAGTATTTTGGCAAAACCGCCACATGACGCTCTAGCGTCATATGAGAGGAGAGTGTTTTAAAATCTATGTGTGGTAACCCAGGTGCGAATCCGGGTGGATCACATGGTTTCATTATTTTTAATGGGAGGTGTTTGGTGTTGGAGTAAAATTAATAATATAGATTGTATAAATACATAAATTGATATATTTATTTGTTTGTGAGAGAGTATGTAAGTGTGCGTGTATAGATCAATGTATATAATACACTACATATTGTATGCATATACCTATTCCTGTATGTGTATAATCAAAAGGGCGACTTAGTAGCCTAGTCGGATAGTCTTGATAGTGCCTGAAAGAGACAAAAGCATAGCTTCCTGTGACAAGTGCTTCTCCCCCACCCCCTCCAAGGTTGAAAGAGTGATAGAGAACGAACATCAATGTATATTAGAGATAATTTGGGTGTGTTGGAAAGAAGTGTGTGTGCTTGTAGTGAAATGAATAGGAGGAAGTGTTTGCAAGAATTAGCTGGATTACTCTATGTGTAGGTAAGGCACAAATATAAAAAGAGGGGGAAGCCAGACAAATGAAACATTAGTTCCATCAACCCCATATCACGTAGAAAGAAAACACTATATATATATATGCCTATGTGGCCTCCCCTGGGTCTTGCCCTGCTCGATTGGTGCCAGCAATCTCCCCATGTAAAGCCTAACTGGCAAGTAGGTAAGATACTTTTTTGTTCTCTATATCTGGTAGGATAGAATATAAACAAGGTGGTTATACAAAGGAAGAGAACAGGTGGAGAATAAATTAATAGAAGGGATAAAGAATGATGATTAATTTCCTTTGGAGATCGCTGTTAACCCTTTATGTACCAGCAACGTCCATTGTATTTGTTCTAGCTATATTTAGACGTTTTTATGCAGCTCAGAAAAGATCTATGGTAGTTAAAAAGGTTGATTGACATAGTTCGCAGACTTATAATTGCTAGAGATCCATCCCAAACTGAATCAAGTCGATTAGTAGTAGCCAGAATTGAATAAAAGGATGTCGACGGTATAGAAGGGGTTACATGCAATTATAAAACCGGGCTCTCCACTAAAGGAAATATCCACCAATCGTATGTGTAGTTTATTTTGACAAGTACAAACTAACACAAGCCCATTCATTCATCCACTACCGGATCCCAGCTATTTGATCAAGTAGAGGAAACTGATAAAGTGAGGAGGAGCCCTTGATCCCTTCACCCCCAGGACGTAAGTTTTGATGATAGTTTGGTTAACCTTAGACGATTTGCTTTAGTTTATAATCTACTACTACTCAAATAGGTAAATACGATATCAATAAACCCTTCGGATAACACAGGTCCTTGATAAACTGCAAAAAATCGTCTAATTTGAACCAGAATCCAAGGTAAAAAGGCGTGATGGTGCTTGATGGGGTTAAATGGCTGGGCTGCGAACAAGGAAGGTGGTTGTAGTGAACAGTGATGTGATAATACAGTAAGCTGTTTGTTTTGGTTACGGGTAAGTGTTACCCCCTGACATCCTTGAGGGGGATGGGGGGGCGTTTCTGGGCCCCATTCTCGATCCTGTTTAGAACCATTAGTTGTCAGATTTGAAGCCGTTCGGCCCACTAGTTTGGCGATTTTAAGATCTTTCACCCCATTACTTTGTGAATAATAAGACCTTTCGTGTCATTTAGATGTCGATTTTTTTCCTGGCAAGTGAGAGCTAGCCGGTTATATAGGAGGAACCAACCTTCGCAGGGAAATTGTTTTCTACGAAAAAAATGTACAAATGTATCTAGAAAATGTATCTTGGAAATTATTTTTGTTTTATCTTGATAAAAGTCTAGGGAGGAAACACAAAACAATACAATCAGTCCCTCTCCTACCTCACCCCCTCACCTCTCCTACCTCACCCCCTCATCTCTCCTACCTCACCCCCTCACCTCTCCTACCTCACCCCCTCACCTCTCCTACCTCACCCCCTCACCTCTCCTACCTCACCCCCTCACCTCTCCTACCTCACCCCCTCACCCCCTCACCTCTCCTACCTCACCTCTCCTACCTCTACCCCTCACCTCTCCTACCTCACCCCCTCACCTCTCCTACCTCACCCCCTCACCTCTCCTACCTCACCCCCTCACCTCTCCTACCTCACCCCCTCACCTCTCCTACCTCACTCCCTCACATCTCTTACCTCACCCCCTCACCTCTCATACCTCACCCCCTCACCTCTCCTACCTCCCCCCCTCACCTCTCCTACCTCCCCCCCTCACCTCTCCTACCTCCCCCCTCACCTCTCCAACCTCCCCCCTCACCCTCCTACCTCCCCCCCTCACCTCTCCTACCTTTCCCCCTCACCTCTCCTACCTTTCCCCCTCACCTCTCCTACCTTTCCCCCTCACCTCTCCTAGCTCACCCCCTCACAACTCCTACCTCAGCCCCTCACCTCTCCTACCTAACCGCCTCACCTCTCCTATCTCACCCACTCACCTCTCCTACCTCACCTCTCATGCCTCCCCCCTCACCTCTCCTACCTCCCCCCCTCACCTCCCCTACCTCCCCCCCCCACCTCTCCTACCTCCCCCCCTCACCTCTCCTACCTAACCCCCTCACCTCCCCTACCTTACAGAAAGTAAAACCCCTCCAATTGTAGGTGGACAAATGTGATAACAGTTGTGGAGGGTCGAGGGGACGAGGTATTGGACAGATGAAACAGTCTACAGACTACAGGTAGTCTGTAGTCTCTTAATTGTAGCACGTCCGTCCTAAGCTGTTAACATTCTCCAATAATTGCCGGAATATAATGAAAAGGCCGTCATTGGTACTGAACGGGTTAAGGGGATGAGCGTGTTTATTAGCTCATTTAAGTATATTTTTATTATCTTTTGTTTATTTAGTTTTCTCCAGACCTTTGGCAAGCTTCCCCCCCCCCCCCCCCAGACCGCCTTCAAGATATATTTATACATTTTTCGATACAAACAATTCCTCTTAAATTACAAGCTCGCTATCGCTCGCCAGGAAAATAATCGACACCTAAATGACACGAACATTATATTGATAACACAATGGGGCAACAGGTCTAAAATCGTCAAACTAATGGACCGAACGTCTTAAAATCTTAAAACTAATGCGGCTAAAAATGAGGAAGACGAAGAACCAGAAAAGCGACCCATCTCTCCTTAAAAGCCTGATTATGATGAGGGCTGAGCATAATAGTTTAACTAACTAGTCATTTAAGTGGAGACACAATATTTTTTACCATCAGTAATACACCATCAGTTTCTGAAAAGGCTTTAGTAATTCTCCAATTGAATTTTGATACATAACATTTTCAAACCACATCTTATTATTAGGATAAGATAATAGAAAACACTAGAATATATATTATCGATGCAATATTAATGATACTATTAGAATTATTTACATCCAATAACTTACTGGTACCATATGGATTACATATAATAATTGGCATGAATTAACTAATATATAAATTATATCTAAGCAGAGCCAAAGGAGGCAACACCATTAACCCCTTCTGTACCGGCGACGTTTATTTAGTTTTATGCCAGCTGTATTTAGTTTTATGCCAGCTGTATTTAGTTTTATGCCAGCTGTATTTAGTTTTTTGCCAGCTGTATTTAGACTATTGTGTGCAGTTGATGAAGGATATGTTGGTAGTAAAAAGGGTTGTTGTTGTTGTTGTTGTTCCCCAAGCTGCCTGACCGAACAGCCCCAAGGCCCCGAGCAATTCCAAGGTCATAACCGAGCGCCCCCACAGAACCCTCCTTGCCGACCACAATAAACCCTGGGTGACCGAAGCCACTCCATGGCGGGGAGCTGAGGAGGGTGCAGAAACGCCCGGGAAACCAAAGCCCCACCCAGGGCCCTGTGCCCCTCAGCAATTATGAAGAGAAAGTTGAAGGGCAAGGGAAAAATGTGACGCTTTGGCTTCCAATCTTGGTAGATTGGGATGGGTCAATCCACGGAAAAGACGCCGTCACTTGAGATCTAGAAAATATATATAAGTTAAAGGAACAGTCATGAGTAAGCTATGGGTATGGCAGAGATCGCTCAGTTCTCACTCTGATAGACCAGCCCATCACCACTGTAAAAAGAGTTAAGTGAGATACTTCAAAGCCTGGTAATTGCTGAAGGCCCTTTTTAAACTCAATACACTCGTCTAATATTTGCCAGAATATGAAGCCAAATACGTCGCTGATACAAAAGGGGTTAAATATTGACCCGTAAAAAAAGGAAAACTGCAATACGATCAGACCCAATTAGCCCTTAAGGGCATATCACAAAGGAGCTTTTATAGTCAACATTCGATGGTCATAACTTTTCTGGACACATTTCTGGAATGTTTTGCACTGGTATTGTAAACTACAGTACAATGAATATAGACCCATATGGACGTAACAATTATATATAAAGTCCACCTCATTAGCTTCATGAGGAATGTTGAGGGAAAAGGGGCTAATGTGATACCGGCTTAAGAGGGGATGGCCGTATTTATTTGTTAATTTATGTATCGGTTTACTATTATTTTGAGTTTCCTCCCTTGACTTCCTCCCCCCCCCCCCTCCCTATCCTTCTTCAAGAACATTTTAATTTTTCGATAACAAAGATTCCTGGCCGAAGGCCGGTTCCTGTTACAGTACAGGCTCGCTATCACTCGCCAGGTAAAAATCAACACCTAAATGCCTCGGAAATAATTACTACTGACAACTAAATGGAGCAAAACGTACACAAAAACGCCAAACTAATGGGCCGAAATAAATTGGGTATGTGACAAAGTATATATATAGATAGAATGGGCCGAACATCTGAAAACCTGAACACTAATGGGGCTAAACATGAGGAAGAAGGGGGACCAGAAAAACGACCCTTATCCCCTTATGATGAGGCGGTAACAAGACATTTCTCCACCTCACTACATCGCTGACAAACACTGGGACAAAATCGAAAACTGTATATTGAACCTATCTTACCAAACAGTGTATCCAGAAGTGTATGATGCAAATATAAGGACATTTTGTTTGGGAGCCAAACATTTAGTGAACTAGATGAAATTATATAGCTGTTCTGGGAAGTAACTATCAGAACACACCCTTTCCGTGTTATCTCCATATTTACCATTTAGCAAATTACATGGAATATATCCAATCAAACAAAAGCACATTAAATGTGATAAATTAAGGTTTGGTAAGCTATGATACGTTATTTGTGTCATATACTTTATCCCTTTGAGGATCTACGACGATTTTTAAATTTAGTTTGTGGTATCATATGACAATTTTAAACAATTTAGGAATGATCGGAGTAGAAACTGTCTCGATTTACTCTAAGACTCCAATAACTCATCTCTAAACTGAATACAAATAATTCAATGATAGCCAGAACAAACTGTCACATTGCGTCATAAACCTCAAGAGTTCTTATAAAAAAGGATAATGGTTGCTAGCGAGATGTTTATATAGCATCCGATTCAAACACTTGGTTGACTGGATCACATAGCCTGCAGCGCTTGGCTACAACTTACACTCCCCAAGTCTCTATAGGAATAAACTCTCGCACACTGGGTGACTGCAGGGCACGAAGGACAATATTCATTGTATGGACGGTTGTGGTGATGGTGGAGTTGAAAGAGGATTTATTAGATACACGTCTTACAATTTTTTGCAGGAGAGAATCGTACCGCTTCATACCAAAACAACAATAACGTAGTCGCTAAGTAGTAAGTACAAAATATGGAGGGCGTACGTTAGGATGTGCAGCTCATCTTTGTGATTATATACCTTTTGGAGCCGGTGATAATGAATAGAATTGACCAGGTAATCTAGAGCTACTAAACTAACTGTGTAAACAAATACAAATTAATAAGTAATAATAATCTCTCTCTCTCTCTCTCTCTCTCTCTCTCTCTCTCTCTCTCTCTCTCTCTCTCTCTCATATATATATGGACATTTCTTTCCAGGAGGTTGGGGTATCATAAGTTAGGAATGGTGGGTGGGGAGAAAGCCTATTGCTTTGCTAGTCTTACCTTCCACTTAGTCGCAAACTTTTTAAAATTAAGTCCGGAACTGTCTAGTGGGGCCTTAAGGTCTGTGCAATATGTGCATCTATGTAACTCTCTCTGTGCGTATGTGTGTGATATTAAAGTATTAAACAAAATCAACGCTTTATTCGACAACAGTTTGATCGGAAGTTCTTTTCTGGACTCATTTCAAAGTGTTTTGTTTTCATCGGTGTTGATTTTTACAGTCGGAAAATAGTATTGTATGTTTCTATGTTATTACTTAAACATTCTACAATCGGAAACATTGTACAAATACGTTTGTCCATATTTGCCTTAATTATGATTTTGATGAGTGGACATTTAGTATACAGTGTAGCGAATGAATGCAAAATATCTGTTAACTTAGATGTGGATACTGTTATACTGTGTTTTTTGTGTTTTTGTCAAAGAATATTTAACTACCATTCACTTCCGAAACACAGAGCACTCTACAATAAACAGCAATGCCACAGGTTAACGATTACTCTTTAATTCACGTCTTGTGTTATGTGAATATTAAATTGTTCAGTCTTGTAAACAAACAAACTCATTAAACATACACAATGTTTATGAACATTGGATTTATAGCTTTGCAAACCGTAAGCATACGGTTCATGTTGATAACAAAAAAAAAGGAACATACATTCTGAATTCAACGAGCTAGCATGGAGTAATGTAGCAAAGTTTACACATAAGCTATACGGATATTCGCAAATGCATATATGATTAAATTTGTAACACAGCCCAGTCTCAGAAGTGTACAAACAAACGCCCGCAAGTTAGTCAATGACGCATGTATTACTCCACCCAACTCATACCACTTGAACACTGGACACCACGCATCAATTACTGGTTATATAAACACTCATCACGATAGATAACCCGTGTCAACACAGAGCCACTCAAGGTAATACACAAACATACACACACACCATATATCCACAACAATGATCCTAGTGAGCTGTGTTTGACCTTAATTAAGCCCAAAGACACACACACACAGATAGACACCCACACACACACACCATACAACACAATTCATTTAAACTCCGCCTAGACAAATATCTCGCATCAAACCCGCGACTGACTGCGTTTGTAAATGAATAACTTTATTTTATTCTCCCCTCAGTTACTAACACATCTGTCCCCTACTAACTTCCTAATCCTGCCACGGACATTAGTTCCCTTTCCAATGTTCCCTTACCCACTCTAAACCACTGTTTGGACACTTGATCCTCAGTGTTTTGGAGGACAAGCAGCCTAGAAGGGTCACTAGATATGTTGTTGCTTGATCTCCTTTGTACTCCTTTGTACAATAGTGATCCTAGTGTGCTGTGTGTTTGACCTTGATTAAAGCCCAAAGACACACCCACCCACACACGCACCATAAAACAAACAATGATACTAGTGAGCTGTGTGTTTGACCTTAATTAAGCCCAAACACACACCTACACACACACAACGATAGACACACACACAGACATAGACATCCACCCACACCCACAAACACACACCATAAAACACAACAATGATACTAGTGAGCTGTGTGTTTGACCTTAATTAAGCCCAAACACACACCTACACACACACAACGATAGACACACACACAGACATAGACATCCACCCACACCCACAAACACACACCATAAAACACAACAATGATACTAGTGAGCTGTGTGTTTGACCTTAATTAAGCCCAAACACACACCTACACACACACAACGATAGACACACACACACACACCCACACCCACACCCACAAACACACACCATAAAACACAACAATGATACTAGTGAGCTGTGTGTTTAACCTTAATTAAACCTCAAGACACATACACACACACACACATACCTTTCCACACACACACCCACCCACCCACACACACAATGATAATCCTAGTGAGCTGTGTGTTTAACCTTAATTAAGCACAAAAGGACTAAACAAAAATAAAATGGGTGGCGTCCAGGGCAGCAGGTAAGGGGGGGAAGGGTTAATTATTGGTTGATTGTTTTATGTATGTATTACTTGTTTAGTTTCTTTCTTAGACTTTCATCAAGTATTTAAAAAAAAAAAAAAAAAAAAAAAACAACGAACCACCTGCTAGATTAACGTTTGCATTTTTCGGTAGAAAAATGTCCTGGCCGATGGCCGATTTCTTCTAAATTACATGCTTGCTATCGCTAACCAGGAAACAATCGACACCTAAATGGCACGACAGGTCTTAATATTGATAAAGAAATGGGTCAACAAGTCTTAACGTTTCCACACTAATGGGCCGAACGTCTTAATATCTGAAAACTACTGGGGCTAAGCATGAGGGAGAAGAGGATCCAGAACAACCCACTATCTCCCCTTAATGAGATGGTCAGGTGAGTTTGGTTCTCCAGGTTCATTATATATTTATTAAGGTGAGATGGTCTATTGTTCTAGGCCCCCTTCTTCCTCACGTTTAGCCCCATTAGTTTTCAGATTTAAGACGATTTTTCCATTAGTTTGGCGATTTTTAAGACCTTCCACCCCATTTACTGTCGATAATAAGACTTTTTATGTCATTTAGGTGTCGAATGTTTCCTGGCGAGCGATAGTGAGCCTGCAATTTATAAGAAATCGGCCTTTAGCCGGGACACACACACACATACACACACACACACACACACACACACACAGTTATATAGATACACATACAGTATTACAAATACTTTGGAGTCTCTACCAGACAGCCAGGCCTTAAATCTAAAAATGGTTTATGCTAGGGTTTGAGCCAAGGACATTTTCTAAGTACCATACCAGAGTACCATAAGTCACATAGATAGACAAATAGCATACAGTACCATACCAGAGTACCATAAGTCACATAGATAGTCAAATAGCATACAGTACCATACCAGAGTACCATAAGTCACATAGATAGACAAATAGCATACAGTACCATACCAGAGTACCATAAGTCACATAGATAGACAAATAGCATACAGTACCATACCAGAGTACCATAAGTCACATAGATAGACAATAGCATACAGTACCATACCAGAGTACCATAAGTCACATAGATAGACAAATAGCATACAGTACCATACCAGAGTACCATAAGTCACATAGATAGACAAATAGCATACAGTACCATACCAGAGTACCATAAGTCACATAGATAGACAAATAGCATACAGTACCATACCAGAGTACCATAAGTCACATAGATAGACAAATAGCATACAGTACCATACCAGAGTACCATAAGTCACATAGATAGACAAATAGCATACAGTACCATACCAGAGTACCATAAGTCACATAGATAGACAAATAGCATACAGTACCATACCAGAGTACCATAAGTCACATAGATAGACAAATAGCATACAGTAGATGTAAAAACTCACGAGTTTCTGCCCAATAAGATGAGGGGCTACAGGTAAGAATACTATTCCTATCACAGCGCTAATAAACACAAAATTAAAATATTGCTACAGCCATCAACTGGAGGGCTTCAACTTTGCATGTGTTGAACCCAATGTATATGTTGGACTCTGTTATGTTCCCTCTTCAATCACATCCACAAAACCTCAATTGTTCATTAAGATTCCTAGACCTCCACCATTAAATCTTATCTATCCTTTTTGTTTTTCCTGGTGGTGTGGCGTGCTACAGATTCGCGGTGTGTATTTGATGGGGTTAACTATACTCTGTTTCATTTCAGCTGACAATAAATTGAATACCTTAGCAGTTAATTTATCGATACTTAATGGCACAATATGAAATTACCATGTCTCTGAATCACAATGAAACTAAGTATTTATAATTAGCAATATATATCACTACAAAATATTCAAAATAACTGAGAAATTTTGATGGGAACTTTGCAATTTACTGTCAGTTGAAAACACATATAAAAAACATAACATATACAGTATATAGTGAACGAATCCAACAGCTTTGTGGAGTCCCTTTATCTACGAAAGTATTTCGTCTTAAGTGGCATCCCTTGTCTATTGACTGATTCACTGAACCTTATGGCTATTTTGTGTACTGATTTGTTGTTTTTCTTAATGATTTTACAACTATTAGGAAACAAAACTTGAGGTAAGAAAATTAAATATTGTCAATAGTCAAGTTTCATTCAATTTTATCCAAAACACGTTGTGCAGTGTTAAATCACTCACAATATTAAGTAAGTACCGATGACAGTTGTCATTCTCACTTTCTATTCTGACATTTACAGCATAATATGAATAACTAAAGCTCACATTTTGGATCAATACTGTATACAAATATAGTAATACCTGAAGTATGTACTAACAGTATATAAAAAGCAAAAGTGTCCCATTATATGGCAAAAACAGAGACAATATTGACAAGGTAATTTAGATAAACAATCCTTTCATCGAGTGTTTTGCTTAAGCATTGATAGAGTAAAATATATACAACATATGTTATCTTAGTAAGGGTTAGTGGGTATGGTGATATATGTTTTTTTTTATTTTAACCTATTGTAATTGTTCATTCAGACAACGGTATTTACTACGGTGACGCTAGCCATTCGTACTTCCAGTCGTGGGGCCCCACTTCCTCAAGAACCAAAATGGCTCTGGCCTAAAACGGTTGCTCCTCCAAGACAATCGCATTAATTTGACCCTTAGACTGTGTCTTTAACCCCTTCAGTACCAGGGACGGTATTTTCATCATATGCTGGCAACTATTACACTGTTTTATTCAGCTTAGGGAGGACCTCTAGCAATAAGAAGGCTTCAAATATCTCGACCAACCCTTTCAACTACTACCACAGATCCTTCCTAAACTGCATAATATAATATAAATATAGCTAAAATAAAATATAACACACGTCGCTGGTACTCAAAGGGTTAATGGCCATGAGTCAATTTGGCCAGCCACCAAAATTATCAAGAACCAGAACGGCCTCGGAACAAAACGGTCACGGACTAAGGTGGTCTTACGGACAACAACAATCACTCTAATTTACGGTCACGGACTAAGGTGGTCTTACGGACAACAACAATCACTCTAATTTACGGTCACGGACTAAGGTGGTCTTACGGACAACAACAATCACTCTAATTTACGGTCACGGACTAAGGTGGTCTTACGGACAACAACAATCACTCTAATTTACGGTCACGGACTAAGGTGGTCTTACGGACAACAACAATCACTCTAATTTACGGTCACGGACTAAGGTGGTCTTACGGACAACAACAATCACTCTAATTTACGGTCACGGACTAAGGTGGTCTTACGGACAACAACAATCACTCTAATTTACGGTCACGGACTAAGGTGGTCTTACGGACAACAACAATCACTCTAATTTGATGGCTCGTCTCTCTCCATATCGAACATTAAGGGGAGATGGTGAATTTTTGTTCTTAACTTCCTTCTCCCTCATGCTTAGCCCTATTAGTTTACAGGTTTTAAGACGTCCTACCCATTAGTTTGGATATTTTGATATTTCACCCCATTGCTTTGTCAATATTTAGACCTTTCGTGCCATTTAGGTATCGTTTTTTTCCTGGCGAGCGATAGCGAGCCTGTAATAAAAGAGGAACCATCCTTCGGTCGGGACATTTTTCTACCGACAAATGTAAACAAATATCTACAAGGGGAGTCTTCTGGGTATTTGTTATAATCTTGATGGAGGTCTAGGGAGGAAACTATAAATACATAGATAGATAAATAAATAAATAGATAATTCGACCAATAAACTAACTCTACCCCTTTAAACCAATCCGTCGTATGCATATTCTACCATGGGTCAAATCTCATAATATTTGTTGTCATTAAAGTTTCAAATGTCACAATTCGTCATAAATAATATATTGACTTATGTATATTCTGTCCCGCGTAATTGCTTTGATAATTGACTTTTTGGTGTAATGTTAGAGGCGAGTGGTGGCGATTTATTCGTGGTCAATACCTCGAGAAAGATAGTAGAAGGTAGATATAATTATATAACAGATTTCTGCATAATTTTCTTGTATCCGTATTGAGAGTTATTCACATAAATCCGGTTGTCTATAATATACCCAAAGCTTGAATACACCCGGTTTGTATTTCGTGTGTTGATATTACAGTACAGTAGACGTGTGCTTAGAAACAACACTCCTAGGCAACTTCACTAACAATCTGAAATAAAAATCTGATGGTCAGTAAGGCAAGGCAGGTAATTCATCATACAGGGAGACAAGATAACTGAGGAACTTCCAAATTCATGGCCTCCCGCTGAGGTCGACATCCAACCTGAATTAGCCAAAAGAAAAAGAGAAAACAAAAATAACACACACATATATATATATCTTTTAAACAGACGAGGTTAAAAGCAATAGCAGTTTCAGCATTCAGGATTTTATTGTTACAGCTTTCAATAGTTCTAACAATTTTCCTCTGGGGTTCAGAGATGAGGTACAAAAGGTTAGTAAAATTCATGGTGGATCCAACGTTTCACAAGTAAACATCTTGCATCTTCAGGGAATGGAGAGGTAATGATTAGAATAGGGACAAAGCATCATATTTATACAAAATTTGAGGATCAAGTAGAGGGAGGTGGGCAGAGCTACTGGGTGTGTGGTGGCTGTTCATTGGTGGAAGGCAGTCTATTCGCGAGACGGGCACTAAATCTTATCGGTGGTTGGTTGTTGGCTGTGGGTGGCTGTCATTGGTTGGTGTTGTCAGTTGTGTGCTGAGCTTGGAAGCGTAAGGGAGGGGGCGCGGGGCGAGAGGAGGGGGGGGGGGCAGCATGCCTGTAGCGCTTGCCTGAAGGAAGAATTTGAAGGTCTTGTGTTTGGTTGTTGATGCTGGGGTTGAGTGTTTGGATGTATAGAGCTTCTAAAATAGCTAGTCTTCTGGGGTCTGATTCTTTGTCGAGTATGGTGGTTTGTTTGTCTAGGTCGGCGCGAGTTAGAGCAAGATGGTGGGGTGCTTGATAGTGATCTTTTATAGCGCCAGATTGAAGGTGGAGGGTTAGTCGACGGGAAAGGCGAGTCTGTGTCATTCCAACATAGGATAGGGGTCCACAGTCCCCAGAGGTGCAAATATGCTGGTATATCACATGGTCGTCTTTCGGTTGGTTGGTGGAAATGGGGCAGTTACGGAGGACAAGGTTGGAGGTCTTAGGAGATTTGTAGTAAATAATGAGTTTGATTTTATTGTCAGGGTTGGTGGGGAGGACGTTTTTGTTAATTATTTCTTTCATAATGGATTCGTCTGTTGTGTGGTCGGAAGACAATCATGTAGTTTCTGTAAAAAAATGTAATGTCATTGGCCGGGTTGGTGCTAGGGGGGTCTTGTTTGTACCATTTTTCTAGGTGGTGGTTGATGGCATTGGTGACGTCAGTGTTGGAATACCCATTGTTGACTAGGACCTGGGTGAGCCTTTCCAGTTCATTGTGAATGTCATTCCAGGTGGTGCAATGGGTGAGGGCTCTCCTGACATAGGCGGCGATGGTGGACTGTAGGTATCGTTTAGGGCATTCACTTTCCCCATTAAGACATTGGCCATTGTTAGTAGGTTTGGTGTACACGGTAGTTTTGAAGCCGTGGTCGTGGAGGGAGACAAGGAGGTCGAGGAAGGGTAGATGTTCATCGGTGGTTTCTTCGTATGTGAAGTTGAGTCCGGAGGTGGCCATGAAGCGTTGCTGGAGGTCCCTGAGTTCGCCCAGGTCCTTCACCCGCACAAAGATATCATCGATGTACCTGCATGAGACAGTGGGCCGGTGGGCAGCCAGGAGTTCCTCTTCGATAGTTCCCATGAAGAAATTGGCAAACAGGACCCCCAGGGGGCTTCCCATCGCTACACCGTCGATTTGCTGGTACATATTCCCGCGGGGGCAGAGGAAAGGGGACTCCTTGGTACATAGTTCCAAGAGCGTCTTCAGGGCCTTCTCCGGGATGTCCAGGGGGGGCGTATTAGGGCAGTGGTAAACTCGACGTAGGATAAAATCTATGGTCTTGTCAACGGGCACGTTGGTAAACAAACTCTCTACGTCAAGGGAGGCGATGATGTGGTCGTTAGCTGGGGGGGCATCTCGTAGAATTTCTAGGAAATCATAAGCAGAGTTGAGGTTGTATTGCCGGCAATTCCACGGCAATACTACCTCGGGAACGTTCCCTCTTTGAGCATTACTATTAGTTTGGGGCCCACCTCTGTTACCATTGCCCCGAGTCGCATTTTTAGTTGGGGGAACAATTCTATTTTGGCTAGCTGGGGAAGACGTTATAGGCTTGTGACTGGGTCTGTCAGATTTGTGATTGGGATACTTAAAATTAGAACTAGAATTATCGTAGGGCTTCTTTCCACGAAATTTGTTGTTGAGCACGTATGTGTCAGCCATGTCAGCAGCGTCGGCAAGACAATCTACCTTTTTCCCCTTTAAATGATAGGATACAGAAGAATCAATTTTCCATAGGAAATTTTCTAACAGGACCAACTCCTTCAGATCGTTGTAGCTTGTGACTTTCTTACTCTTGACCCAATGATTGAAAGTTTTAGTCATGGTCCTGGCAAATACCTTATGGGTTTCTTCTACTTTCTTCTGTTTTTTACGGAAAGATTGCCTGTAAGCCTCAGGCTGCAATTGATAGGTTTTTAAGATAGCTTCTTTGAGATTGTCATAATCCTGCCTAACTTCTGCTACTTCTGACAAATACGTGGCTCGAGCCTGCCCTGTCAAAACAGTTTGTAACATAAAAGGCCATTGATCTCTTGTCCACTTCATACCTTCAGCAACTTCCTCAAACAAAACAAAGAAATCCTGCACATTATCCTCAGTGAAAGGTGGAATGACACTAGTCATAGTCAATCCCAGAGGGGGAGCAATTAAGGGAGCATTTGTATTGACATTTAGTTGAGCCGTACGATATTGATATTCATATTGTTCGGTCGTTGCTCTGGCTTTTATGCTAGCTTATTCGGTATTTATTCTGGCTAGTTCTATTTTTAGTCTGGCTTGTTCGGCATTTGCTTCGGCATTTAGTCTGGTTTGTTCGGTCTTTATTCTGGCTAGTTCCAGTACTTGATCACCGGTCAAACCAGGTGGCACTTGTTCATCAAGTTGGCTAGGTTTACTCGGGATCCCACCAACTGCTCCGTCACCCTCCCCGCCTTCTACAGGGAACAAGGGGGGTTTTTATGGTCTGAGCCACCTCTACTTTAGACATGTTTGAGACAGTTAATTGGAGATGTGAGACAAGCACTTTCAGTTCAGATTTTGACAGACGGTCAATATCAGGGGCTGTGGGTTCTGATTCTATGAAAACTCGAGCATCTTCGTCATTAATTAGTTGAGGCATGATTAATATTTGATTTTTAAGTAGTGAAACTTTAATGAAACTGAGTGAAACTGTATGAAACGAATCCTTGGCAAGGTCGCCACTCTTCTGTTACGTATCTTGATCCTCAAGTGGTTAACTTGATGAATCTAGATATCACAGAAATATATATTAAGGTATCAGTCAGCTGAAGGCAAAACAAAAGTAAAATCTAATAACATTATTTCCTGTTGTTGCTTCCTTTCCTTTTGGATCTTAGGACTTAGTATCCTTTATTGACTGATACTCTTTAATTATGAAAAATACTGAAACTAATTAAAGTCATGTAGTATTTATAAAGAATTATTATTTAACCGAAGCTTAGTAGGCTATGGTTATGAACCGAATAAGTTATAGCTAAAGAAGGACTATTAATTTTATAAAAAGTCTTGAAAGATGAATATTAAAGTACGAATATTTCTATCTCTTACCCTTTTTTTAAATGAATAGATAGTTTTCTTACATGTCCTTTTATTTATATTTAATGTAATTATTCTTGGTTCTTGTCTTACGTTAACAGTATTATATTATTATTATCATCAGGATTTATATCAAAGTCACATAAAAAGTTAGATATATATTTAATAATTAGTTAAATGTATTTCTTAACCACGTAACAATGAGGTTTAATTAGGAGTAAATTAAGTTACAGGATCGCTTCATAGATTCGATTCAGGTCTCACTCAAATAATATGAAAAGCAAAAATAATATTTTGAAGCTAAAATAATTTTCTTCAGCTTAGGAAATCACTAGAAGTAATATTAACACAGCCATGTTAGTCTAAGGCGATATTACTAATATGAGACAATAGCATCACCGTACTAAGCACCGTTAAGCAATGTAAGCTTAATTAAAAGAAAATAAAAGAACTCGTAAGTATTAATATAAAACAATAGTATTACTTTCATCATAACCCAATTACTTAAAGAGTTGCTTTAGTCCACAAGTTAGTCAACTAAAATAGTTAAGTACATAATAATAGCGTTAACGTTAAATCCCAATCAAATGGTTACGTACATAATAGTAGCGTTAACGTTAATTCGCAATCAAATAGTTAAGCACATAATAGTAGCGTTAACGTTAATTCCCAATCAAATAGTTAAGCACATAATAGTAGCGTTCACGTTAATTCCCAATCACATATCTCACTAACCAACATAACGTAAGTGTTTACACCGAACACACTTAACACACATATATAATCTGACTGACAGTCACAATCCCATTATAATACTTCACCCCGTCTTCCTCCAGCTGCAAGTTCACCTTCCCCAACTCCAAATGAGACTGATTTGAATGCCCACAACTCGGGTCTTATATACCAAACAATGATGGTGTAGGAACGAATCAGGAGGCGGGGGGTGGTGCCTGCTCCAATCACAGCTCCTCGAGTTGCATAGCAGGTGCCTGGTCCAATCACAGCTCCTGGCGTCGAACATACGTCATAACGTCGGGTCATCGAGGTAGTTTGCAGGGTCCCCTATGACGCACGCAGGTGTGAAGGCTTGTTTGCTGGTATGCGGCGAGCTGGTTTCCCCACTCGCTAGTTTGCTCGCTAGTCTGCTTCACCGTTTGGGTAGTGTGACTCCTTCAACTCTAATTCTAACTCTTAAATTAACATACAGGGCTCCGTATGTCAGAATATATATATATATATATATATATATATATATATATATATATATATATACATATATAATATATATTATATACTGTATATATATAATATATATATATATATATATATATATCGGGTAATATATTATATATATATATATATATATATATATATAATTTATACACAGTGTATACAGTATATACACAGTATTGCAATAAATGAAGAAGGTTTATCTACCTATTTATCTTTGCTATATTCATTGTATGTTTTAGTCTGCAGTTTTACTTTTATAGCAAACTGGGTCGACCGTGATTATATTTTCACACTACACTATTTGTATTTTCAGTGCAGTTCCCTGATTTTGTAAAATAAATACTACCACATTGTTTTAGACACAATTGTATGCAACTGACAGCAGCCCTTTCTCTGTATCATCCTACTTTCTCTATCCTACTTACAAAGCCATAGGCGGATGCACCAAACTCACTGGCTTGCATGTTCCCGATTTTGACTCCTCTGAATTCACCACTTTATGGCTCAAATTATCCTGTCGTTCTCATACTAAATACTTCTGTGTTGTCTCTCTTTCCCTTAACTCTACTGACTTTCCCAAATTCTTAGAGTATCTAAACTCTTAACTGGAACACATCCTAGCCATCTCTCCTTTCTCAGAAATCACCATCTTAGGAGAATTTAACGCTCACCACCACCAATTACTCTCCTCTCATTCCACTGACCAACCTGGTGAACAATCGATATCTTTTCTATCCTAAATGACCTACAGTAGTTCAGCAACCCACCGTATCCCAGATAGCTTCGGAGATCGGCCTAACATTCTTGACTTGTTTCTAACTTCTAACCCTTCCTTTTATACTGTCGATCTTTTCCCTCATTTGGGCTCCTCTTACCTATCTCTCTTACCTGTTCTATCTGGGCGGGTGCCCGACCCCGAAAGGGGTTGAAATAGGGGAGCTATCCCCCCGCCAAAGGCGGCTTTCTAGGGCCTTTCCTAGCTGATGCTGAGAGGATTGGGTTCTAATCATGTGGTGATGGGCTGGTCTATCAGAGTGAGAACTGAGCGATCTCTACCATACCCATAGCTTACTCTGACTGTTCCTTTAACTTTTATATTTTCTAGATCTCAAGTGACGGCGTCTTTTCCGTGGATTGACCTCCCAATCTACCAAGTTTGGAAGCCAAAGCGTCACATTTTTCCCTTGCCCCTCAACATTCTCTTCATAATTGCTGAGGGGCACAGGGCCCTGGGTGGCGCTTTGGTTTCCCGGGCGTTTCCGCACCCTCCTCAGCTCCCCGCCATGGAGTGGCTTCGGTCACCCAGGCTTTATTGTGGTCGGCAGGGAGGGTTCTGTGGGGACGCTCGGTTATGGCCTTGGAATTGCTCGGGGCCTTGGGGCTGTTCGGCCAGGCAGCTTGGGGAACAACAACAACAACAACAACCTGTCCTATCTCTCCAACACGGCCACCCGATTGAGCCAATTTAGCCAGCAGGCGGAAATTGTAGCACTTTGGCACTGCCGACTGGGAGGTTCTCCGGCAGTACTTCTTTGATTTCCCATGGAATTACTTCTGCTTCCATTGCAGGGGACCCTTGGAGACTGCTGAAGGCATTACCAAGCTAATCCTCTCGGGCATGGAGGCATACATTCCATTTTCTTTCCCTCAGACTAATGTTAAAAAAAATTTGGTTTACTCACGCTTGTTCTACTTCTGTCCACAATAAGGATGAAGCATTCAAACGGTACCAACACCTTCAAACTCAAGAATCTTATTCTTCCTATGTTTCTGCCCAGAATCAAGCCAAATCTGTTCTTCGACTCACCAAACACTCTTTCATCGATTCTATATTAGATGCACTGAACTATCCAATATCTAATGATAATCTCGAACAGGTAGAGAGAGAGAGGTATCTTGACCAGGATTCGAACCCACTCACTCCAGGTATATTTGGAAGAGCTGAGCACCATAACCACTCAGCCATATGCTCATGGCTGAGTGGTTATGGTGCCCAGCTCTTCCAAATATACCTGGAATGAGTTGGTTCGAATCTTGGTCAGGTTAGCTCTCTCTGAATTATCCAACTCTAAGCTCTTCACAAGCTTTCTGGTATCTAGCCAAAAACCTATCTCCACCAATTGTTCTTCTTCGTCTTTCCCTCCCCTTTTCCACTCTGACGGCACTACCGTCACTTCTTCCTCTGACAAAGCTAAACTCTTGACCCAAACTTTCGCTAAAAACTCCACCTTGGATGATTCCGATGTTATTCCTCCCTCTCCAACCCCCTCTCTCCTACTTATACCTAATATCCTAATCTCTTTTAAATAATGTGCTCTCTACCCTCTCTGGGCTTAATACTAAGAAATCGTGATGGTGTTCCTCCTGTTGTACTAAACAAAACTGTGCTTCCGTGCTGACTCCCTGCCTAGGCAAACTGTTTCTGCTGGAAGTTTGCTTTCATTCAACCTATCCCAAAGAAGGGGTGATCGCTCTCAACCCTCCAACTATCATCCAATGGCTCTCATTTCTTGCATCTCTAAAATTTTGGCAACTATTCTTACTTCAAAATTTCTTAAGCATCTCTCTGCCCATGTAATCTACTTTCAGATCGCCAGTATGGCTTCCTTAGGGGTCGCTCTACTAGCGATCTTCCTTCATATCTTACTAACTTTTGGTCATCCTCCTTTTATGACTTCGGTGAAACCCTTGCTCTTGTGCTAGACATATCTAAGTTCTTTAATAGAGTCTGGCACAAATCTCTAACTTCTAAACTACCCACCTTTAGCTTTTGTCCCTCAATGTGTGCCTTTATCTCTATTTCCCTTCCTGGCCGTTCCATAGCTGCAGTTATGGACGGTCATCTTTCACTTCCTCAATCTATCAACTATCAGCTATTCATTCATATGCTGATGACTCTACCTTACACTATTCAACTAGTTTTTTCAGAACCCCCCAGCAAGCAATCTCTCAAAAAGTCATGTAACGATGCCATAAAACTCTTTACCTTCTGACCTATCAACAATTCCCATTTGGGGAAGAAAATATATTGTTGCTTTTGGTGCTTCCAAAACCCATTTCTCCATGTATCTACCCATCAAGAACTCCCACAGGTCTTTCCCTTATACTTCAACAATACACAAATCAACCTTTCATTATCTCTCAGTATTCTCGGTGTCTCCTTTTCTCCTGATCTCACTTGGAAATATCATATTACCACCCTTGCTAAAACAGCTTTCCAGAAGCTGGGTATGCTCAATCGTCTTGGGGGGTTCTTTACCCCGGCACAGCTTATTGCTCTGTACAGAGGCACAGTGCGTCCATGTATTGAGTATTGTTCACATGTGTGGGGAAGATCCTCTCACACAGCATTTCTTGACAAAGTAGAAAAGAAAACCTTTCGTCTCATTAACTCATGTCCGCTCCCTGACTCTCTGCGATCTCTTTCTCTTCGTCGCAAAGTTGCATCTTTCTCGCTATTCTACCGATATTACAATAATCAGTGTTCCTAACCCTCTTTCAATGTATACCACCTCTTCTACAAAGAGTATGTAGAACCCGTCTTCCAACACAATCTCACCCTACTCTTTGCAAATCTCCAACCCAAGAGTGAAACGATATTCCCAATCTTTCCCCTATTCAACAGCTGAACTCTGGAACGCTCTACCCTGAATCCATTTTCCCCTCATGCTATGACTGTAATTACTTTAAACTCCGTGTGTCCAGGCATTTTGGCTCGAACATTCCTTGATTTTGGCCCCATCACGCTTTCAACTATGGGGAAGGCACTCGTCACAGGCAGTTCTGCCTTTTGTCTCACTAACTCACATAACAAAATGATCTACTAACAATGACAATGACAATGACAAATGACAATGCTTTTATTTCAGTCTCGCTCTACAGGTTTTGTGTGAGTTAATTATTTAGTAAGATTAGGATTACCCTCTTTATTGGTTGATAAGGATGTATAATATCTAGAGTTACCAATAATGCTATTGTAAAGTCGGTTTGTAACTAAATATATTAAGAAATCAATGGACCTTATATTATTGATTGGCAATATTTGTCAAGATTGTATTATTGGTAACCTAAAGAAATATTGAATTAAGACATTTTATGTTACGTGCAATAGTTTGAAAGCCCCATAAATGAAATATATGCGTATATATTCCATGCCAAGTGTGTTTTTTACTTCAACAATTCTGACAACAATAAACACGGAAATGATGCAACTCCTCCCTTTTCAATCATCTTTTAGATACTGACCTTGATGTTAAGCTTTATGTTATTCACAATTTACTGTTAAATAGTATACGAAATCACTGGTCATATATTCACATAAATGAAAATTCTCCCTTTTTTTGAGAACGGGATTAAATTATTAATGAGGACTGATAATTCGCTGCCCCTGTTTATCTTTTTCGCCTTTAATCTCTTCCTGTTTTCTGTAATCTGTTAACAGTTAATTCATCAAACTTTATGTATCTCTCCTGGTTCATCTTTCTCTAGATTGTTAGTAGCTATATCTCAAACATTCGAAGTCTACTTTTGCCTATGTCATGATATCATGAATTTCTCTAACTACCTTAAACACATTTATATATCATAAAGCAGCACAAGGCATTATTTTCGTTTTACTAGTTGTATACCATGCATATTTGCTCACCATAAATATTACAATCCTATTCAGTATTTTCATTGTAATGTATTCCCAACCCTTTCTTAATTCGTGTAAGTTTTTTCACTTTAATTTCACGATCATTATTGGATGTTCCTTAGTTTTGGAATGCTATTTATCTATAAAATCGGTAGTGGCTATCTCAATTACTCCAACTACAAGACGTCCCGCCAAAAATTAATGAACTTATCTACTATATGCCATAATAAGTGAAGAAGCGTATCCTCATATCTCTGAGACATTAACCAACTGTATACACCTTAGAACCCGTAGCAAGGAATGGCCCTAACGCTATCTCATTTAACGCTTTCACTTCTACTGATGCCGTCAAAACGTAACAAAAAACACCTGGTATACCGGAAAGGTTCTGTATAATCGTGTTTTCATTTGATATTAAGCTTACACCACCCTTGCGTCATTATGGTTGAGCATATCTACCAAGAGGTTTGACCAATAAATATAACTTAGTTTTTAATGTGCGGATATTATTTTATAACATGGTCTTTTGCGCCTCTATACCGAAACTTTGAGGATTGTATTGACACATTATATATAACTGGTTGCTTTTCTTGAACAGGTGTATTGCTATGTAAATATATATTAGCCGTCCTTTGTTCATTCATTTATTCATTTATTATATTATATTGATTACATTTTGATGGACGTATATAATGAAAAGCGATTATATATAATACCCGTGGCAATGCCAACACTGATAACACCTCCAGTACACTTGGAAAACACTTTAATTGGTGTGTTATTGATACCGTATTATATACACCATATATGCATTGCATACTTTCGTTACTACTATGACCTATACACTCACCATTATGCTGAAACACTAACTATAATAATTGAAGTTTGACTGACTCACCAACTGACAAATATTAACAATGTCTATATTTCCCCTTGTTAGATAACCAACAGGTAGTTCAGTTGTTTCTGACACTCCCATGTTTGAATAAAACCACGTTCCTGATATCACAACTCAGTAGGCGCTCTAAGCAGAGAACACAAATAAAGTAGTACTACATTAGAGATATAAGATATCATATATTTGAATGCCTATATGTCACATATATATTGTATATGGAGAGAGAGAGAGAGAGAGAGAGCAATAGCAGGTTAGCAGCCTGTAGCGCGTTTATTATGCTACACACACCTCACGACTCCAATATTTCGCATTCATGATCCCACATAATGATCAAAACACAAAATTAATTATTCTTTCACAGTAAAGTATTTGGCCAACCACTTCCCTCCACCCCCATCTGCTACCACCTCCCCGCTAGTTCCCCCTCTCACTCCTGTACCCTCCTTCCCCCTCCCTCGCCTCCCTCCTTCCACCCCATACCTTCACCTACTACCCCCACACCATCACTGTTACCAGATAATTTATGGGTACTAATTGTGCTGCCCTCTATTGAGGTCTTGTACAGACCAAGGCTGTATCAGTTTCATCTGTCCACAACTGTACCTTACCTATCACTATACCCCAGGGAAGGCGTTGAATGTAGCTCTAACACATGACGTCACTCACCATCTGCGCATGCGTGAGAATCTAGGCCCCCTTGGCCCCGCCCCTCACCTCCGTGGCGTTTAAATATACCCTTCAAACGAGGGTCCAGAGAATATAGGGTCGAAAACGCGCTGTCTTTCGCGCATGACGTCATTCTCCCAACAGTGGGGACAGAGGCTAGGGGTCAGTGGGAGGTCGGTCAGTTCATTCACTTTGAGAACTCAATCACGAACATATACAGGTGAAACAAAGCGGATGTTTTATAATTCTAGTTGTGTGTGGTATGATAATGATTTGGAATTATGAATGCTAAGATACCTATCTTAAAATATATAGCATAAAAACAATGATGTTAATTACTATACAGTTAACCCATAAAGTACCGGTGATGTCATTTTCTTTATAGTGTAGCCACTATTAGACCAGTGTATTCAGATTAGGAAGGACCTCTAGCAATAATATGGCTTCCAACTATCTCAACCAACCTTTTTAACTACCGTAGATCCTTCCGAAGCTGAATAATATCGTATTAATATATCCTAGCTAGAATACAATATAACGCACGTAGCTGGTACTCAAAGGCTTAACTAACAACATCAGAAGTTGAGACAATTACAATATGTGTGTGTGTGTGTATTTACCTATTTGTATTTACCTATTTGTATTTACCTATTTGTAGTTTACAGGAATTGAGCAGCGCTCGTGTTGTCCTGTCTTAGTTACTTTATAATCAATCCATTTTACTTAGACAAGTATCGTAATGGATATTCCCAGTTCCCAGTATTTTGGACTATCATGTGTGTGTGTGTGTGTGTGCGTGTGTGTATTTACCTATTTGTAGTTTACAGGAATTGAGCAGTGTGTGTGTGTGTGTGTGTGTTTGAATTGAATTGAGTTTATTTTGCTCAGACTTTTACAAAAAGTATGGAGCACAGCCCCTTACATGCCACAGCCCCTTACATGCTACACATGTACAATATGCCTTTGCTAACTAAATTAGCGTACACGTAAATACACTGGTTCATCTTAAGCAAACTATATTAAATGTGCTAAGACTTGATCTATCTATACATAGTAAACGTTCTTTTGAGAAGAGGTGACAGATTCCTCATACATTTTAAGTTAGTATTATTCATTAACAGAATATATATTATACTGTGTTGGGTTATGCTTGTAGTAATGAGAAATATATCTATTTCTTAACTGTACAATATCCTCATTTTGACATATAAACAACAAATGATATTCGTCCCGCACCACATTCTCATTACATTTAGTACATACCCTGTCTTCTCTATCAATATTTCTGTGTCTACCAGTATTAACTGGTAATTTAATATTACTTGCTCTCAGTTTACTTATAGCTAGTCTCTCTCCCTTATCCAATTTCACAAGTTTATCCTCCATACTGAAGACAAATGTATAAGTTCTATAGCTACTACAAATGGCCCTACTTGACAAATTACTATTCCATTTTGTTATCCGTTGATCTTTAAGCTGTTGTTCTATTGCCAATCTGAACCAGGCTGGGGTTATTACATTGTGTGACAACCAGAATCCAGACATCCCATAGTCATTACAAATAATGTTAACATAATTCAACTAAGGTGAAGTATAAACACCAATCTGATCCACATGTAACAAACACTTGTACCTTATATAACTTAACTTACCGTACTTGTTTTACCAGTAATTAATCTCACCCAGTAACCGATCATTGAACACTTAATATTTATGTCTATAGGATATTCACCAAGTTCACCATACAATATGTCATTACTAGTATACTTATGGCGGGTGCCCAACTCCGAAAGGAGTTGAAATAGGGGAGCTATCCCCCCGCCAAAGGCGGCTTTCTAGGGCCTTTCCTAGCTGATGCGGAGAGGATTGGGTTCTAGTCATGTGGTGATGGGCTGGTCTATCAGAGTGAGAGCTGAGCGATCTCTGCCATACCCATAGCTTACTCTGACTGTTCCTCTTACTTATACATCTTCTAGATCTCAAGTGACGGCGTCTTTTCCGTGGATCGACCTCCCTACTGCCAACCTAAAAGTTGGCAGATTGGGAGCCAAAGCGTCACATTTTCCCCTTGCCCCTCAACTTTCCCTTCATAATTGCTGAGGGGCACAGGGCCTTGGGTGGGGCTTTGGTTTCCCGGGCGTTTCTGCACCCTCAGCTCCCTGCCTTAGAGTGGCTTCGGTCACCCGGGCTTTGTTAGTGGTAAGCAGAGAGGGTTTTGTGTGGGCGCTCTATGGCCTTGGCCTTGCTCGGGACCTTGGGGCTGTTCGGCCAGGCAGCCTGGGGAACAACAACAACAACAACAACTAGTATACTTATGAACATGTAATGTATGCTTTAAAAACCTCAAATGAAGCTATTCTCATTTTCTAATAACATAATGTCCCCATACCTCAGCAGTATACAGTACAACATAACTGGTCTAACCATTGCTTTAAACAATTCCAGCTGTATATCAAATGGTAAATTAAATTGTCTGCATTTACTAATCAATGAATACATAGCCCTTGTAGCTTGCTGTTATAATCAATGAATACATAGCCCTTGTAGCTTGCTGTTATAATCAATGAATACATAGCCCTTAAAGCTTGCTGTTATAATCAATGAATACATAGCCCTTGTAGCTTGCTGTTATAATCAATGAATACATAACCCTTGTAGCTTGCTGTTATAATCAATGAATACATAGCCCTTGTAGCTTGCTGTTATAATCAATTAATACATAGCCCTTGTAGCTTGCTGTTATAATCAATGAATACATAGCCCTTGTAGCTTGCTGTTATAATCAATGAATACATAGCCCTTGTAGCTTGCTGTTATAATCAATGAATACATCAACCTTGTAGCTTGCTGTTATAATCAATGAATACATAGACCTTGTAGCTTGCTGTTATAATCAATGAATACATAGCCCTTAAAGCTTGCTGTTATAATCAATGAATACATAGCCCTTGTAGCTTGCTGTTATAATCAATGAATACATAGCCCTTAAAGCTTGCTGTTATAATCAATGAATACATAGCCCTTGTAGCTTGCTGTTATAATCAATGAATACATAGCCCTTGTAGCTTGCTGTTATAATCAATGAATACATAGCCCTTGTAGCTTGCTGTTATAATCAATGAATACATAGCCCTTGTAGCTTGCTGTTATAATCAATGAATACATAGCCCTTGTAGCTTGCTGTTATAATCAATGAATACATAGCCCTTGTAGCTTGCTGTTATAATCAATGAATACATAGTCCTTGTAGCTTGCTGTTATAATCAATGAATACATAGCCCTTGTAGCTTGCTGTTATAATCAATGAATACATAGCCCTTGTAGCTTGCTGTTATAATCAATGAATACATAGCCCTTGTAGCTTGCTGTTATAACCAATGAATACATAGCCCTTGTAGCTTGCTGTTATAATCAATGAATACATAGCCCTTGTAGCTTGCTGTTATAATCAATGAATACATAGCCCTTGTAGCTTGCTGTTATAATCAATGAATACATAGCCCTTAAAGCTTGCTGTTATAATCAATGAATACATAGCCCTTGTAGCTTGCTGTTATAATCAATGAATACATAGCCCTTAAAGCTTGCTGTTATAATCAATGAATACATAGCCCTTGTAGCTTGCTGTATAATCAATGAATACATAGCCCTTGTAGCTTGCTGTTATAATCAATGAATACATAGCCCTTGTAGCTTGCTGTTATAATCAATGAATACATAGCCCTTAAAGCTTGCTGTTATAATCAATGAATACATAGCCCTTGTAGCTTGCTGTTATAATCAATGAATACATAGCCCTTGTAGCTTGCTGTTATAATCAATGAATACATAGCCCTTGTAGCTTGCTGTTTTAATTATAATTCTAATGTGGGTGTGATAATTTGGCAGCTGGTAATATGACAGTAGAAACAATCATCAGCTTAACATGGGCAAGGTAGAATTAAAAAACGCGCGCACGCGCGCACACACACACACACACACACACACAGTTTGTAAAATGCAGTGCGTGTGTGACTGTGTGTATGACGTTAGGAAAACTATTCTGCTTAATATTGACAAGCTATAAACTAACCCCAACCCACACACACACATGAGTTTGTAAAATGCATGTGTGTGTGTGTGTGTGTTAGTGAGTGTGCGTAAGTGTAAGTGCGTGCGTGAGTGTGTGTGTGTGTGTGTGTGTGTGTGAGTGAGTGAGTGTGCATAAGTATGTGTGTGTGTCCCTTCTACTTGGCGGAAAATTCATAGGGCATTAAACAAAATTATCAGCTTAACATGGACAAGCTAGAATTCAACACACACACTCATGGTTTGTAAAATGCAGTCCTTTTGTCATGATAAAGGTGAGCAAGATACGCACACACAAACACTCATTCCCACTATCCCATACACACATACACTCACAGATATTCGCTCAGATCAACACACACACACACACATCACCGCGTGTCCACACACACAAACACAAGTCTGTGTGCGTGTTTGTGTGTGTGTCCGTTCCTTCACTAATGACATTATAATATGCCTTTCCTTAGGAATAAGTAGCCTCTAATCAGGTATCAACCACTCCCTCTCTCTCTCTCTCTCTCTCTCTCTCTCTCTCTCTCTCTCTCTCTCTCTCATATGAAGTTAATGTAAGCACTTTCTTGGTGTAGCCTATAGCCTATATGTTATTCATTGGTATGCTCGCTATCATCTATAATATATTACCTCATATTTATGCACATTTAATTGTAAAATATACTAAGCTTGATATATTTTAATGTTTTCTTTTGTCCTGTAACATTAAATAAGATTCTATATACACGCATAGTTCAATATATCACAAAAACAAGATGTCTTATATGAGGGGTTCAGGCAGAGCGTGGGGCCTGTGACGTCACTCATTCACAGGTACCTGCCCGTGGGTTGACCCTATATTATCTGGACCCTGCTTCAAACCATTCCACCCAGATCGCTCCATAGCTCACTCGGTAGAACTCCCGCCCGTCACTGAGGAAACAAGCGATCGATCCCACTCGTATTTGGTATATTTGTTTTGGTTTTATTTCGTTATATTTGGTATTTTGGTTATTTTGGTTATATTTAGGGTTAGGTTAGGTTAATCTAATCTAATCCAATATAATAGTTGTACATTTGAGATGCGAGGCCTAGATTCTCACCATGCGCTGGTGAGTGACGTCATGTTTTAGAGCTACATTCAACGCCTCCCATACCCAATAATGTTGTGTAATTATTGTATACCATCAATGTTTAACAGTGTATGGGTGTGTACTATTATGATTGATCAGTGTACCAAATAACCATAGAAAAACAATTCATAGAACAATATACCCTGAACTCCATGGAGGAATAGAATACTTAGACGAAATCGATAACTCTAAATACTGTATATCAACAAGGGAATGTGTGTGTGTGTGTGTGTGTGTGGTACGAGACGTTGTTCCAGGGTGGCGCGGCAGGAAAACTTTATCGTAGGTCTGGCAGCGGGGCCCCTCGCGCGGTTGGCATCGAGAGAAACCATCAACAAACGGAGCTCACCTGTGACAAGGTAGGCGGTTCATTTTGTTTTCGCTCACTTAAATTCCAGACAAACGAAGATTAATGTCACTAAGATGGAAATAGTTAACGGATTTACATAATTATACAGTATACCAGTAATAATTATACAGTATACCAGTAATAATTATACAGTATACCAGTAATAATTATACAGTATACCAGTAATAATTATACAGGATAAGGTTACTTGTATCCTCCCATTTATGCATTATGTCATATATACATTCTTTATGACTCGCACATCATTCCTATATACAGTATGATATTACCGCTGCAAATTATTTTGTTTCCTTAGGTTTTGTGAGTTAAATGAAGGTAGAATTAAGTAAGGCAGTGATCTCAACATCACTAATGTTTTCCACTGTATTTAGCCATTCTCTATATCAATGGTAAGACCAGCGGAGGCTTGGAAGCGGCAGCCCCCAGTTTGGGTTGGATTGTTAGGTTAGGTTAATGACAAAATATGGTTTCCGGAGGCAGTGTCATAAAATCAATGTATAATGGGTAAATAATTTAGTTTGCGGCAGTAATGCCATGTATAGCAATGATATATGGGTCATATAAATTGTATATATTACATTATTATAATTATCAAGGGGCATACATTGAAGGATAAAAGTAACCTTGCTCGTGTGACACCAGTTTTATACTGACTAGACCAAAGGTCATATATATATTGTGACTCCCCCATAAAAGAGAGTTAAGGGCAGATGGGTCGTTTTTTCTTATCCCACGTCTCCCTCATACATAGCCCCTTTAGTTTCCAGAATTTAAGACGTTCATCCCATTAGATTGACGATTATAAGACCTTTCGACACATTTATTTGTAATTTTTTAAATTTTCCTGTCATTTAGGTGTCAATTTGTTCCTGGCGAGCGACAACTAGCCTGTAATTTTAGAGGAACCAGCCTTTGCCCGGGAAATTTTTATATCGAAAAATGTACAAGTTTATCTTGAAGGTGGGTCTTGGGGGGGGGGGGGGGGAGGTTATTTAAGCCTAGGGAGGAAACTATAAATACACTGTTTGTAATTACTAAAACTATGGTTGTGAAAATTGATCCGATACCCTGTTCCAAGTAGGTAGGCCAGAGATTGTGACCCGTAACCTCTGTAGCTAATAATATAAAGGGCTAGAGCAAATGGGCTGTACATTCCCACTCCCATTCCCTGGCTGACCCCTCCCCAGTAGTATAATATTAGCTGCTTTATTCAAGGCGTTTGTGAGTTATAGAGGTTAATGTTGAAGAGTTTCAGACTACTTATTTGAAACGGAGCAGCAGTTCAAGGATTGTTATGAATCGATGCAATTACAAGGGGTAACATTTACATAAACTCCGATAATATACATACTAATTGTTAATGATTATCCCGTCGAAAAATATATAAAAACAATATAACATACAATGTTTAATATCAACAATGATGCTTACTACTGTCATAAGTACCATTTCTCTACGCTGATCACACAGACCTTACGATCCAAACAAGGTTGTTAGGACTTAATTCTAGTAGAGATATCAGAACCTCATATACAGGAAAGTAGAAAGATTGATAACACAGGAGAGGTAGAGAGAGGGGAGGATGAGGAATTTACATAGATAAACTGGCTACACAGACCATACGATCCCAGCGAAGAAGTCAGGACTTAGTTCTAGTGGAGATAGCAAATAAAGTAATAAGGGAAAGAGGAAGGAAAGAACACAGAAGAGAGAGAGAGAGAGAGAGTGTGCACGAATAACGCCATGACTCCCCTCACCACCCTCCCAACGTTTCTATAACTACCAAACAAAACACCTCATCCACCCCCCCACCCCCTACATCCTCTCCCACATAAACCCTCTTACATTATGTATAATTCTATGCTGCCCTCCCTACCCACTGCCAACGCAGACTCATACACACACATAGTATATGCATACACATACATACACACATGCACTCCCTATCTTACCCAACTTTCTCACCCACACGTACACACACACACACTCATTTACACACAAACTCACAAACACACTCAAGCTCACCCTACTCACACACGTTGTTTATCTCTCTCTCTCTCTCTCTCTCTCTCTCTCTCTCTCTCTCAGGACCTTGTGGTCTGTGTATCTATGTAGCTCTATGTAGCTCTATGTAGCTCTCTCTCTCTCTCTCTCTCTCGGCGACCTGCGAAGGACTTAAATGCTAATCCGTCAGGAACCACGAATTTGGATAAAGCTCCATCAACAAGACCCATATCCAAAACCCTCAATGTTGTCTATGTAAATGCTTGTAGATAAATTCTCAGATCTAGAGGATCTTGTTTTCACAGAAAAATTTGATATAATCGGTATAAGAAAATTCTGGCTAAATACGGTAGACAAAGACTTTTTGGCAGAATTATACACTTCCCGGATATTTGATGTTTGAGAACAGTCGCATCAACAAAAATGAAGGAGGCGTTTTGTATTTCATCAAAGAAAGTCTTTGACCGCATTTTGATGTCAAAACCACAAATAGACAACGTCGATATATCTTATGTACTATTAAAATAATAATCACCAAACAAAAATTATACTAGCTCTAATATAGAGACCACCAGCCCAATCAGTGCAGACTGATCGATACATTATTGATCAAATTACTGAAGTAACTCACTGGATACCATCATTTTCGGCGACCATAATATACTTGTGACCAAGTGGGGTGATACTCTCACTTCACACTCAGGGCATGACCTGTATGCACATCTACAAGATAGTTCACTTCATCAATTTGTTCAATCTCCGACTCGTGGAAATATTGTTCTTGACCTTGCACTAGCAACAAATGAAGACTTAGTAGAAGAGTTGAGTTTTGGTGATTAATTCAGTAATATTGACCATCGTACGAGCACTTTCAGTTTAAAGTTTAATAGCAATGAACACAATACTAGCAATGTGAAAGTCCTAAATTTTAAGAAGGTAAACTTCCGAAAACTTGGAGCAATGCTTGATAAAAACTAACTGTGGCTGTTTGATTAATAACGACGACATGAATAAACAATGGGAGTTATTCACCACCAATTACTTGAAAGTTTTACAAGAGTACATACCAACAAAACATACAAGATCAGTAAATAATATTAGACCAAAGTGGTGGAATACAGAAATACATACCAACAAAACATACAAGATCAGTAAATAATATTAGACCAAAGAGGTGGAATACAGAAATACATACCAACAAAACATTCAAGATCAGTAAATAATATTAGACCAAAGTGGTGGAATACAGAAATTGCAGCATGTCTGCTTGGTAAAGAGAACGCCCATGACAGATATAACATTTCTGAAAGCGAAGAATTCTAAGCAATATTCATAGATCTACGACCCAAAGCTAAAAATCTAATAAAGCAAAGCAAAAAGACCCTAGATTTGCACCTTGCAAATCATAGCAACACAAACCCAAAGGAATTCTATAGCTACACTAGGATGAAAAAGTAGTGACCTCAACAATTAGACCATTAGTGGATGAGAACGGAGAGTACTGTATATCAAAGATGAATCACACGTGAGTAATGGTCTCATCACCTGCTTTGCATCAGTTTTCCCAAAAGAAGACTTTAGTGACATTCCTACAGCATCACCAGTACAAATATTAATGATATTGACGAGTCTCGTGTTTGGCTGGGCGAGAATAAAAATTAAATATCTATATCCCAAGTTGCGTGGGGAAGCTTGTAAAAATCCCTGTATGGTATCCTGGAATATGAATCCTGCGACTTGTGCATGACTTGAAATACATTCTCGGAGTAGGATTTCCCCTTTCCTTATTATATTATAGGACAAGATTAAGATTCCTTTATCACGCCGTGGTGTAGTGGATTAAAAGATTTGACACTCGTTTTGAATATCGGAGGTTCGAGTCTGGCTGGGAGTGTATATATATATATATACATATATATATATATATATATATATATATATATATATATATATACACTGTATATATATATATATATATATATATATATATATATAAATATATTGTATATATATATATAATATATATACTATATATAATATAATATATATATATATATATATATATACAGTATATATATATATACACAGTACCGGTATATATATATATATATATATATATATATACTTTATATATATATATATATATATATAATATATACAGTATATACATATATATATGTATGTGTATATATATATAAATTTATATATAGTATAATTATATGCTAGTTGTTTACCATCAGTATTGTATTTATTAGTATGTTAGTATTAATAAGACAAGTATAACTGTAATTAACTTTTTCCTGGACTTAATACGTGATCATTTTCTGACCGTCGTTTTGGTATTGACTCATTGCACCATGCATGTTGAAAGTGAAAGCAATTATATTAATATAAATGGTTTAACTTTCAATTTGTTTGGCTTAAACTGTCATATTATTGTATGTTCTGTATAAGTGGCAATACATTCAAGAGTTATAATTCAATGTTTATTTCTTCCAGAAATTACAATACCAAACATCAACATCTGGGTGATCAAACAGAGTTACAAGTCTCTACTCACTTCTAAGACCATTAAGCAAAAATGGTAAGTGGCAATATTGTATTGTCTTTATTTACTATGTAGGCTACATTTTCAATGAGTGTGCTAATTAATTAAATCAATATTTAATAACTAGTTGTTCATAATAATCCTGAACTTTATGAAAGTTGTAATGTGTGATAGCAATACATAAAATAATGTAAAATTATATTATATGTAAATAATGATTTTGCTTTCAGAACCCTGAGGAATGCAATGTGTGTTACAACAAGTATAATAAGAATACACATCGGCCACGATCTCTGCAGTGTGGCCATTGTTTCTGTACGGTGTGTCTTAACAGCCTGTTACAAGCTGGGCAGGTGTCCTGCCCCACCTGTCGTGCCACCCATCATGCCAATAATGTTAGTCAGATTCCAATTATTTATGCATTTGAGGCTCTTCTGATTAAGTTGAAAGTGAGTGAGTCAACACAAACAGCATCATCAAAACCAGAAAGTGATGTTACAATGCCAACAGAAGCAGCTGGAGGGAGTAGGGAAAAGCAGACAATGTCATTCAAAACGAAGCTACAGTCAATGTTGAGAGAGCAGGAGTCAATGTTAACAGAACAGAAGTCGATGTTGGCAGAGCAGAAGGACATTATTGTTGGTCTGATGTCTGGCCTGGATAATGTTCAGTCACAGCTGGACCAGTACCGTGAACGGTTGGAATGCTGGACGGCAGAGCATCTAAAACAGCTGGATCTACCGGAAGGCCTTGTGAAGCAGCACAAGGCAGCAGTGCAACTACTACAACAAGAGACCAACAGAGTCATGGCAGAAAAGAAAAGAGGAGATGAAGAGAGGAAGAAACTGAAAGCTTCACTTGAGAGGCTGCAGGCTGTCAAGACAACACAGCAGATGTTGACAGCCATGGAACAGACTCATCACAGCACAGAGGAGGCTGAAAAATGGAAAACAAAGAGTCAAGAGGTACTACCAGACATCAATGTTATCACTACCAGCTGTAAGGTAAGTGATCCTACCAACACCACCTGGTAACATTGATAAATTACACTTTCACTTAACTCAAGGAGACAACAGAATTATGTTTGAAAAATATTTAGTTCTTCACCATCCTCGCACAAGAATTCTTTTGTATCCTACTATATTACTTAGCCGTTTTTTTGTATTTCAAATATTGTGAACATTAGCTTTCTTCGATAAATATAGTTTGAGATATCTATACCTGGAGTATTTGTACTTATGTTCGATTATTTGTTTGATAACGATCAAAGGGGAGTAGGTGCAAACTGAGTGACAAGGTTCCTGCTGCTATGGTTCATGTGAACACAGTGGTTGGATGTTAGTGAGAGCTATAATTAGGGTCGACATGTGGATCAATAAGAGTGACAACAATTCCTCAGTATTTCACAATAAATACCAGTTTGCTGTAATGTATTACTTTGCATCATGCCCAGAACCATTTGAATGTTGGTGCTGACCGTGTTTAGTAAAATATAAGTTTGACATATGAATGCCTGTTAATAGGTCCTTAACATTTGGTACCAACAGGTCCGAAGTGACACCAGGATGGCACTTGTTAACACACCAGTTGCTGCCACACAGGATGGTGCTACACAGGATGGTGCAGGGCAGCATGGCAACAGCCATAGTTGTTTATCAACTGTTTTGGACAACACAACACTTACCATCATGGACAAAGTCAACAATCTGACCCAAGAAGCAGTTCTAGTAGACATATTAGTAAGTACATCTTAGAAGGGAAACATAAATTATTCATCCTTTGACTATTGTCACTTTAGTGTTATCAATCCATCCACCATGCTTATATTAGTACCAACAGTTTTATATGACTGCAATAAACAGTAAGTTATTTTTACCCCGCTGTTCAGTCAGTAGCACCACATTTTAAAATGATTATAATCCACTCTAGATTGAGGACTTCAGGAGAATGAATGACCCAGTGATGAGACTGGTGAATGCTGGATCAGTCTATGGGGTCCAACAAGACCAAGGTCACCTTCGCTGCTCCAGGATAACTCTAGACCAAGGAAAGGTCTACCTCCACTGCCTACATGACCAACCTCTTCCACCCCATGCCCGTACACTACCAGTAAGATCACTAGACCAATCTCATGTTTTTTTTATCTATCTATCTATCTATTGCCTGACGCCGTAATCCCCGAAGGGGTGGCCACGAACAAACTGCCCCCATGCACCTCTGTCCCCAGTCAGTCGACGCCCCTCCTCCCAACCAGCACCGCCTTCATTCATATACTTCCTCACTCCATTCTTCCACCTCTCCTTTGGTGCACCTCTCCCTCTCTGTCCTTCCACCTCGCTCTTGTACACCCTCTTGGTCAATCTCTCGCTTTTCATACGTTCCATATGGCCGAACCATCTCAAGTTGTTCCTTTTCACCCTTTCCAGCACATCTACCTCCACACCATACCTCCTTCTTACTTCCTCATTCGTCTGTCTATCCCTCCATGTAACTCTGCACGCACTTCTCAAGTAACTCATTTCCACCGCTCTCACTCTTGGTCTGAGTCTCTTCCCGAACGTCCATGCTTCGCTTCCGTAAGTTAGTGTCGGGATTACCACACTGCCATGCAAGGACTTCTTCACTTCCATACTGACCACCCTATTTCTTGTTACTGCTTTCAACGTTCCTACAACCCTCTTCCCCTGTTGTACCCTCTCCCACACTTCCTCATCCATAGTCCCATCTTTGCTCAACACACTGCCCAGATACTTAAAAGAGCTGACGATCTCCATTGCCTGACCGTTCAATTTCACCTCACACTCTGTGACTTCACCCCTTTCGAAGACCATAACCTTGCTCTTCCACGCATATACCTTCAAATTCCGTTTTTCGCACACTGTTCCAAACTCATTTACCAGACCCTGCAACACCTATTCATTATCGCTCATCAGAACTGTATCATCCGCAAACAGCAGTATGGGCAGCTTCCACTCATTTCCCTCCGTTTTCAGAGATACACCAACATCCACTATTTTTCCTAGTATTTCTTTCATAACTCCATCCATATATACAGTAAACAACCACAGGGACATCACACACACCTGTTTCAACCCAACACTCAGGTCAAAGAACTCACTCTGCTCATTCTCCACACATACTGCCGCCTTTGCACCCTCATACATGCTCTTCACTGCTTTCAGCAACTTGCCATCTACTCCGTATATTCTAAGTACGTTCTACATGCCTTCTCTATCCACTCTGTCATAGGCCTTCTCCAAATCCATAAAGGCAACATACACCTTTTGTTGCTTCTCCAGATATTTCTCCACAACACAATTCAGGCTAAAAATCTGATCTACACATCCTCTTCCCTTCCTAAAACCTCCCTACACGTCGCCGATCCATTTCTCCGTTCTCACTCTCACTCTCTCAATCAATACCCTACTGTACACCTTCCCTACTATGCCTAAAAGACATGTTCCTCGGTGGTTACCACACACTCTTCTTTCCGCTTTGCCCTTAAATAGGGGGACTATTATGCCAGTCTTCCAGTCATCGGGTGCATTCCCCTTCTCCCATGCTAGTTTGCACATTTTCCATACCCATTCGATAGCCTTTGACAAAGTTCCCCACAAACGTTTACTGCTAAAACTAAAAGCGCATGGAATACAAGCCGGTGTGTTGAAATGGATAGAAAATTAGCTCAGCGACAGAAAACAAAGAGTATTCATAAACGGTAAGGCATCTAAATGGACCAATGTAAGTAGCGGGGTACCCCAGGGAACGGTACTAGGACCAATTCTCTTTCTAATTTACATCACCGACATAGAAGAGGGTCTCACCTGTACAATCTCAAAATTTGCTGACGATACAAAAATTGCAAATAGCGTACTCTCAAAAGAACAAGTTGACGATATGCAACACAATCTAGATAAGTTGTCATGTTGGGCTCAAATTTGGCAAATGAGTTTCAATGCGGATAAATGTAAAGTACTACATATCGGATACCAAAATGAGAAAGCAAACTATTCGATGAATGGCACTCAGCTTAAGAGTGTGGACAGAGAAACCGATCTGGGAGTAACAATATCGAGTAACCTAAAACCGAGTCAACAATGTTCAGAAGTTGTTAAGAAGGCAAACAAAATAATTGGCTTTATAGGCAGGTCATTTGAGCATAAATCCAAAGACGTTATCCTAACCCTTTTCAATTCCTTAATCCGCCCTCTTCTGGAAGAATGCGTTCAATCCTGGTGCCCTTATTACCAAAAAGATATAGACAAGCTAGAACGAGTTCAACGTAGAGTTACCAAAATGATACCTAGCCTAAAGAACAAACCATACGAAGAGCGTCTTAGAGAATTAAATCTATTTCCTTTAACCCAGCGCAGATTAAGAGGCGACTTAATTCAAGTGATCAAAATCATCAAAGGCATCGACAATATGAACTGTAGTAAGCAGGGCTTAAAAATGAAATTATTTTTCAAACGGTTCGTTCCGATCAGCAACAGTATTATGAACGTTTCGTTTTTCGTTCCTCCTCCAATCATAACGTTCCTGAACAGGTTAGAACAAAATGAAAACCGGTTGGAACGTTATTCTCAAACCATATATTGAATATGCTATTAGCCCTAATAAAGAATAGCCAAAAGCACAAATAGTATGAATAAATAGAATAATATGTTACGCTGGCCAGCTTGCCAGAATGTGCTCGTACTCGCTAGCGCTCGCCAGGGCAGTGAAATGGGCTATAATAATTGTTGAACTAAGTTCTTTCTTTCCTAGTATTCATGTTGTCACAGACAGATCAGTGGTGGTCTTTATTCTTGTCTGCGACACTTGGAAGTATTTTATATTAGTGATAGAGTATAAGATGTGTAGTGTGAAGTTAAGGAGAGAGAGAGCGAGGGAGGCAGCGTGGTGGTATTATGTGCGTGTGTATGTACGTGTGCCTTCCTTGCTCGGACGGGGGTTCCCACGCTCTTGATTGGCCGGCGGGCCTGGCTACGTCATAGGACGCTTGCTCTTCATGACGTAGTGGTCTGTGATTGGGTGCCGCTGTCCTAGTGTTGGTGCTGGGGGGGCTCCTGCCCACGTGTCTCCTTAGAGCTTGGCATGGTGTGCTTGGTCCTAGACATCCCGTGCAATCTGTCCCCTATCTAACCCCCTGTACTACTGTTTCTCTCTCTGAACTTCTTCTTTTCCATTACTTCTCATCTTTATTCAATTACTTATCCCTTCTGGTTCTGCATACGACTTCCATAGTCGGCCAGTCGTATTACCAGCACCAGTTCTCACATATATGTTTTGCACTAGATTTAGGGATTATTAGTCATAGTCACATGGAGTCAAATTATCATTGGGTGCTTCTAATTATTGAGTTGTTCTTTGTTACTATTTAATGCTAGACAGTGGAAGGTATCTTTGGTCGTTGTCTGAGTTATGTATATGGCAAGTCAGAGCCTGTATGACTTCGATGGAGTTAGGTAGCCTGTAACCTTTGTGCATATTTTTCCTTTGCGAGTGTAGCAGTATACAAGCGAAGGGCTTTTGCCTACACTTGCTTGTATGCTTGCTACCTCATTTTGTTGACCTTTGTGGAGCGCCAGGGTAAGACCAGATACTTGTGATCTGGACTTACCAAGAAAGCCTCCTAGTCACTTAACGTAACATAAGGGAAATCTGTTCAAGGGGAGACAGTAGGCTACGAGCATGCTTGCACTCTGCCTAGCCCCCTGGTACCTTTTATGCCGCTGCTAGACTTTATTAGTAATAAAGATAGCATTGTGTTTATTAACTTTAACTGCGTATGTTTTAGGAATTATTCACGTATTATTTTTAGCCTAGGTTGATGCTTGGTGCACAACCCAGTATGGCTGTTACTTTGGCTAAGGAAGTACTGTTTTGAGTGGCTATTATTAGTGCTGTCACAGAGTTGTTGCACTCCCTTGTATTATATATATATGTATCCTACTTATTGGTGTATTTAAGATACACGCTTTGGTGTCCTGCCCCTGCATTATTTCTGTTCTATATTTGACGAGCATCTTAGAGCATCAGACGTATTCAGAAGATTCCATATCTGATTGCTGTAGGACTAGACTTCCAGTGTTTTCATAGAGCATTGAAGAGTTTAGTGTTGAGTACAGACTCACACTAAAGTTAACGTAAGGATATACTCCTTTATTAAATCTTTTTATCGTTTATTTAAGCATTGTTATTACTTGAGAGCATTTTATGAACGTAAAGTACTCCTGTTGTGAGTAGGCTTTGCCGTCACCTGAAAGCCTTTGTAGAAGTGCACTAAAACCCAGTTAATTGATACCCCGTCATCCAGTAGATTAACTCTGGAGGGTTTAAGTGTTTTGTTCACCGGCGTAATAGTTCGAGGGTTTGGAATTAGCGTACCGTTGTTGCAGATATAGCCTATCATCTAGTCCAATATTAAGTGCCCTTGTTTATTTCGTAGTGCCGGTCGTAACAAATGGCGACCTTAGACCAGTATATAGTGAACTGAATATTGCATTTTTTTTTTTGAGAAATCTTATTGCCATTTGGGTTGAATTTATTTCTCGCATTGTTGGCAGTGGACATTGTTTTGAGGATATATTGAACTTGCTGGAGTTTATTGGTGACCTAGTATTGCACTCAAGAACATCTTCGAATATTTTTTGTGAATAAAGCTACGCGAGAGTTTGGCTACTTTTGTCTTGACTGGAGAATTTTTTTGTTGACTCAATCATGTCACTGGACTGGTCTGAACATAGTGAGGGCACAGTGCGAGAGACAGGCGAGGAGGATGAGAAGGTGGAGTTGTTAAACGGTATTCGGGTGGTGAACGATGAGGGGGATGCTCGGATTTTTTTGGAGGAGCCTGTGTCGGCGGACTGGGTGTCGAGGCTGGACCGGTACGGACTGCAGTGTGTAGCCACGGTCTTAGGGTTTCCCGGTACTAGCGGTTTGTCGAGAGGCTAGCTGGTTACCTGTGTGCTCGGTGGGGTGCGTGGGGCTTCGGGTGGAGCGGGAGCTGGGGCACCATCGTCCCAGCCCTCATTCCACTCGACTCCTATCATGGTACCGCCTCGGGCTCCGGAGCCGGATACGTTCCCGCAGGCAGATGCCCGCTGGCGGTTGCGTATGCCTCTAAGTGACTCACGGGGTGGGTCCCCAATAGTACCACCCACTCCTCAAGGTTTGTCTTCCGAGATGTTGTTTCAGCTCGAGCTCGCCAAACTTAAGCAGCAGGAGCGACAGGCTGAGCTTGAGCTCGAGCAGCGAAAGCATGAGCTCGAGCAGCGGAAGCATGAGCTCGAGCAGCGGAAGCATGAGGCTGAGCTCGAGCAGCAGGAGCGAGAGTCTGAGCGCAAGTATAGGTATCAGGCTGAGTCTGCAAGGTATTGTGCCGATATTGATCTAGAGAAAACTTGTGACAAGGAACCGGGTCGTCCAGGGGGGTCGAGGCCATGACCAGTCCCTGTCGCATCTACTAAAGTTGGTTCCAGTGTTTGATGAGTTAGGAGTTACCGAATTCGTTCTCCGGTTTGAGAAAAAGTGCCAGGAGCACCAATGGTCCGAGGAGAAGTGGGCAGCCCTTGTTTCGTCACGATTGATGGGGAAAGCACTCAAGGCGTATGATGCTTTGCCCCTAGATTCCTGCTTGAATTATGAGGCATTGAAAGAGGCTGTCCTGAGGGCATATGAGTTGCAGCCAGAGACCTATAAGCTGAAATTTAGGGCTGTTCCCAAGAGAAAAGAGAGTACTTTCCAGGAACACGCTAGCGAGCTGTCAGATGCATTTGAGAATTGGTTAAGATCGGAGAAGGCAACTACTTTTGATGCAGTGAAGCAATTAGTGTTGTTAGAGCAATTTTTAAAATGTACTGGCGGTGACTTGACTCTTAACCTGAAAGAAAAGCAACCTAAAACTCTGCAGGAGGCGGCTAAGATGGCTCACCTCAGGTTGTCATTGATTCGTGGGTGCGGGTCTGCACAGAGAGCTGAGGCAGGTAACCAGGGGCGTACCACTCCACCCCCCCGAATTAAGGACACAACTAATTACCCATTTAAGAGTACTGGTACCAATTATGATCCCAAGTCGAAACCCTTCCCGTTAAAGATAGGCCAGGGCCCTTACCAACCTCAGGGGAAGTCCAAGAGTGAAGTAGAATGTTTCAAGTGTCATAAGAAGGGGCATATTGCGCGCTCATGTCCGAGCACACCGCCTACAGCAGTGGTGTCACTAGTGAGCAACATTGCCGTGTCTTTGAGGTCTTCCGCGTTTGCCCGGGGTAAACAGTCGGTTGCGAAGTCATCGCCGGTGCAGAAGCAGCAGGAGGACTCGTCACCCGTCCGACATGTTTTTTGTGGTCATAGGGGGCACGGCACTGTGAGGTGGGCTGGTGTGGAGCATAGGCTTGAGTTGCTGCGTGATACGGGCGCTTCCCAGACACTTATTAAGAACTTCACTGGCAAGCCTATTAACGCGGCTCGGGTTGTGGTGGTTCAAGGCATCAATGCTACGCGGTCTTACCCGCATGTCTGGTGATGGGCTGGTCTATCAGAGTGAGACCTGAGCGATCTCTGCCATACCCATAGCTTACTCTGACTGTTCCTTTTACTTATATATTTTCTAGATCTCGAGTGACGGCGTCTCTTCCGTGGATTGACCTCCCAATCTACCAAGATTGGAAGCTAAAGCGTCACATTATTCCTTTGCCCCTCAACTTTCTCTTCATAATTGCTGAGGGGCACAGGGTGGGGCTTTGGTTTCCCGGGCGTTTACGCACCCTCTCAGCCCCCCGCCATGGAGTGGCTTCGGTCACCCAGGCTTTATTGTGGTCGGCAGAGAGGGTTCTGTGGGGTCGCTCGTTTATGGCCTTGGCCTTACTCGGGGCCTTGGGGCTGTTCGGCCAGGCAGCTTGGGGAACAACAACAACAACCCGCTGGTCAGAGTGGAGCTTGAGGTGGACGGTGTGACACAGGAGTTGGATGTGGGTGTTGTGGAGAAGTTGCCAGTTGAGGGGGTCGACCTCCTTCTCGGTAACGACTTTGCGGTGCTCACTTCCGAGGTTTCACCCTTATTCGTTGCCGAGAGGGCGGCCGACATGAGTAGGGAGGGGTAAGAGGGGCTCGAGAGATCTCAGTCCGGTCAGGTGTCACAGCCTAGTACCCAAGTTTCAGACCAGCGGAGGAAGGGTCGGAAGGAGAAAGTCAAGGCTGGTGGTCGGGTTGAGAGTTTGGACCCAGCGACACTCCTTGGTGACTCGGTACTTGACCCAATGTTGAGCTCCGGAGTGGCCCCAGAACCTGTCCCCCCTAGTGACATGGTAGGGCGTGATGGCACTCCGCGACAGAGTAGTTCCCAGGTACAACTAGAAGATCTTAGTCTTGAGAGTTGTGGGAACGGGGCTATTGAACTCGACGAGGACGGGGAAGCATGTCATGTGAACCTGTCGAAGGAGTTTGTGAGGCAACCACCTGAGCCGCCTACTGTCCCTATGTTGGTCTGCAGCGGCCAAGGTGGAGAAGGAGAGGGGGGCAGTGAGGCGCAGGTGGTGAAGAGTTGGGATTGTCATGTCTCGGCGGAGCAGTGGGTGGGGGCCACGAGTCAGGTGGCTGTGGAAGCGCTTGAGCACCTGCCTGAGCAGCAGTGTGCAGCGCTCCAGCACCTGCTCGGTTCATACACCACTGTTTGTGCCGAGCACCCAGGCCTCACAACTCATGCGGTGCTCGATGTTCCGCTGGCAGGTCACTTGAGTGTGAGTAAACCGTTGGCCTCGTTGTTTCAATGGGTCAAGGTGGGCGACGAGGCTTTGGCATGGTTGTCAGGTCAGGGTCGACCCATGGCTGCTAAGGGTGGTGGTCAGAATCAGGACATTGAGCAGATTGGTGAGGTTGGCTGTGGAGTGGATGCGCCCGGTCGTCGCATAGCCTCCCAATGCTGCTCTAGTCGAATGCAACAGCCCTACCATAGACCGACTGTATCTGGCCGTGGCGCTGAAGGCGGTGATGCTGCGCCGGCAGGTGTAGTCGCAAGGAATGCGGGGGTGCACATGTACGATATCGGCAGGGAAGCCTTAGCAATTATGAACTATGGGAGTGACTGCACAGGTGGTACAGATTGTCCCTCTCATGACCTGGCTGTTCTAGGGACAAAGGTGGAGAAGGAGGGAGACTATAGTGTAGAAACTGCGGTCTCGGCTGGGTTGGGGGAGGGCAATGAGCATGTTGTTCTTCGAGATAAGTTGCAACCTCTTGTTCCTAAGCGTCAAGAGAAGTTGTTTACTAGGCTGTGGCAGTCCATCCGCATGTTTGTTGATTCTCCAGGCCTGATGTACGGGGTAGAATCCGACATGGAGGCTGGAGACAGTGCAAGGCTCAAATTGGCTCCCTACCGTATAAATCCTGCTCGACAGCCTGTTGTAAAAACAGAGCTGGACTATATGTTGGAAAAGGGTCTAAGGAATAAGGGATATCGTGAGTGGTCGTTGCCAGTAACTTTTCAACCTGAGTTAAGTGGCAAGATCCGTGCGTATGTTGATTGCAAGAGTGTTGGTGCATTATCCCTGACAGACGCCTATACCTTATCCAGAGTTGACGACCCCATAGACCGCATCGGGGCTGCCTCGGTTATCACTAAGATAGAACTACTGAAAGGTTACGGACAGGTCCCGTTGCCGGAGAGAGCGAAGAGAAGTGCCAGCTTGTGATGGACTGGGCAGTTTATCAGTGTCAGGTGTTGTTTTGCTGCCGGAACACAAGTTGGATGTGTGGCATGTTAAGGGCACTGATAATGTTATGGCTGATTGTTTATCATGGGAGGGTATGTCTTAAGGAGCACCCTCGCCGTTCAGTCAGTGTTTGTTTGAGAGTGGAGAAAAATTAGGCTTGCCCCTGTAGTGCAAAGCCGCCAAAAACACTATTACAAAAATATAAAAACCTCACATAAAAACTTTCTTTTTGATAGTATATAAGTGCAGTATGTTACAGCAAGAATCTCAGACATTCTGAGTTATTGTCTTAGTAGGCTAGGCTTGTTGAAGCTTGCTCGTTGAGCGTAATATTGTTAAGTGATACTATGATTTTGGGGAAGTGTTGTGTAGATTTTTTTTTATATAATGAAGTGCTTTATGTTTGTGATTGTGCCTTGTTTTCACAACTTGGGGGAGTAGCTGGGTGAGGCGGGGTTGATGAGCATTCTGTCTGGTCAGATGTGGCATTTACCTGAGGTTAAAACGTCCCACATCTTGGGCGGGGTGTTACGCTGGCCAGCTTGCCAGAATGTGCTCGTACTCTCTAGCGCTCGCCAGGGCAGTGATATGGGCTATAATAATTGTAGAACGATGTTCTTTCTTTCCTAGTATTCATGTTGTCACAGACAGATCAGTGGTGGTCTTTATTCTTGTCTGTGACACTTGGAAGTATTTGATATCAGTGATAGAGTATAAGATGTGTAGTGTGAAGTTAAGGAGAGAGAGAGCGAAGGAGACAGCGTGGTGGTATTATGTGCGTGTGTATGTACGTGTGCCTTCCTCGCTCGGGCGGGGGTTCCCACGCTCTTCATTGGCCGGCGGGCCTGGCTACGTCATAGGACGCTTCCTCTTCATGACGTAGTGGTCTGTGATTGGGTGCCGCTGTCCTAGTGTTGGTGCTGGGGGGGCTCCTGCCCACGTGTCTCCTTAGAACTTGGCATGGAGTGCTTGGCCCTAGACGTCCCTTGCAATATGTCCCCAATCTAACCCGCTGTACTACTGTTTCTCTCTCTGAACTTCTTCTTTTCCATTACTTCTCATCTTTATTCAATTACATATCCCTTCTGGTTCTGCATACGACTTCCATAGTCGGCCAGTCGTATTACCAGCACCAGTTCTCACATATATGTTTTGCACTAGCTTTAGGGATTATTAGTCATAGTCACATGGAGTCATATTATCATTGGGTGCTTCTAATTATTGAGTTGTTCTTTGTTACTATTTAATGCTAGACAGTGGAAGGTATCTTTGGTTGTTGTCTGAGTTATGTATATGGTAAGTCAGAGCCTGTACGACTTCGACGGAGTTAGGTAGCCTGTAACCTTTGTGCATATTTTTCCTTTGCGAGTGTAGCAGTATACAAGCGAAGGGCTTTTGCCTACACTTGCTTGTATGCTCGCTACCTCATTTTGTTGACCTTTGTGGAGCGCCAGGGTAAGACCAGATAATTGTGATCTGGACTTACCAAGAGAGCCTACTAGTCACTTAACGTAACATAAGGGAAATATGTTCAAGGGGAGACAGTAGGCTACGAGCATGCTTGCACTCTGCCTAGCCCCCTGGTACCTTTTATGCCGCTGCTAGACTTTATTAGTAATAAAGACAGCATTGTGTTTATTAACTTTAACTGCGTATGTTTTAGAAATTATTCACGTATTATTTTAGCCTAGGTTGATGCTTGGTGCACAACCCAGTATGGCTGTTACTTTGGCTAAGGAAGTACTGTTTTGAGTGGCTATTATTAGTGCTGTCTCAGAGTTGTTGCACTCCCTTGTTTTATATATATATATGTATCCTACTTATTGGTGTATTTAAGATACACGCTTTGGTGTCCTGCCCCTGCATTATTTCTGTTCTATATTTGACGATCATCTTAGAGCATCAGACGTTTTCAGAAGATTCCATATCTGATTGCTGTAGAACTAGACTTCCAGTGTTTTCATAGAGCATTGAAGAGTTTAGTGTTGAGTACACACTCACACTAAAGTTAACGTAAGCATATACTCCTTTATTAAAAAAATTTATCGTTTATTTAAGCATTGTTATTACTTGAGAGCATTTTATTAACGTAAAGTACTCCTGTTGTGAGTAGGCTTTGCCGTCACCGGAATGCCTTTGTAGAAGTGCACTAAAACCCAGTTAATTGATACCCCGTTATCCAGTAGATTAACTCTGGAGGGTTTAAGTGTTTTGTTCACCGGCGTAATAGTTCGAGGGTTTGGAATTAGCGTACCGTCGTTGCAGATATAGCCTATCATCTAGTCCAATATTAAGTGCCCTTGTTTATTTCGTAGTGCCGGTCGTAACAAATGGCGACATTAGACTAGTATATAGTGAACTGAATATTGCCTTTTTTTTTTTTTTGAGAAATCTTATTGCCATTTGGGTTGAATATATTTCTCGCATTTTTGGCAGTGGACATTGTTTTGAGGATATATAGGACTTGTTGGAGTTTATTGGTGACCTAGTATTGCACTCAAGAACATCTATGAATATTTTTTGTGAAAAAAGCTATGCGAGAGTTTGGCTACTTTTGTCTTGACTGGAGAATTTTGTTGTTGACTCCATCATGTCACTGGACGGGTCTGAACATAGTGAGGGCACAGTGCGAGAGACAGGCGAGGAGGTGGAGAAGGTGGAGTTGTTAAACGGCGTTCGGGTGGTGAACAATGAGGAGGATGCTCGGATTTTTTTGGAGGAGCCTGTGTCGGCGGACCGGGTGTCGAGTCTGGACCGGTACGAACTGCAGTGTGTAGCCACGGTCTTAGGGTTTCCCGGTACTAGCGGTTTGTCGAGAGGTGAGCTGGTTACCTGTGTGCTCGGTGGGGTGCGTGGGGCTTCGGGTGGAGCGGGAGTTGGGGCACCTTCGTCCCAGCCCCCATTCCACTCGACTCCTATCATGGCGCCCCCTCGGGCTCTGGAGCCGGGTACGTTCCCGCAGGCCGATGCCCGCTGGCAGTTGGGTATGCCTCTAAGTGACTCACGGGGTGGGTCCCCAATAGTAGCACTCCCTCCTCAAGGTTTGTCTTCCGAGATGTTGTTTCAGCTCGAGCTCGCCAAACTTAAGCAGCAGGAGCGACAGGCTGAGCTTGAGCTCGAGCAGCGAAAGCATGAGCTCGAGCAGCGGAAGCATGAGGCTGACCTCGAGCAGCGGAAGCATAAGGCTGAGCTCGAGCAGCGGAAGCATGAGGCTGAGCTCGAGCAGCAGGAGCGAGAGTCTGAGCGCAAGTATAGGTACCAGGCTGAGTCTGCAAGGTATTGTGCCGATATTGATCTAGAGAAAACTCGTGTAGAGGTGACAAGGAACCGGGTCGTCCAGGGGGGTCGAGCCCATGACCAGTCCCTGTCGCATCTACTAAAGTTGGTTCCAGTGTTTGATGAGTTAGGAGTTACCGAATTGTTTCTCCGGTTTGAGAACAAGTGCCAGAAGCACCAATGGCCCGAGGAGAAGTGGGCAGCCCTTGTTTCGTCACGATTGACGGGGAAAGCACTCAAGGCGTATGATGCTTTGCCCCTAGATTCCTGCTTGAATTATGAGGCGTTGAAAGAGGCTGTCCTGAGGGCATATGAGTTGCAGCCAGAGACCTATAGGCTGAAATTTAGGGCTGTTCCCAAGAGAAAGGAGAGTACTTTCCAGGAACACGCTAGCGAGCTGTCAGATGCATTTTAGAATTGGTTAAGATCGGAGAAGGCAACTACTTTGATGCAGTGAAGCAATTAGTGTTGTTAGAGCAATTTTTTAAATGTACTGGCAGTGACTTGACTCTTAACCTGAAAGAAAAGCAACCTAAAACTCTGCAGGAGGCGGCTAAGCTGGCTGACCTCAGGTTGTCATTGATTCGTGGGTGCGGGTCTGCACAGAGAGCTGAGGCAGGTAACCAGGGGTGTACCACTCCACCCCCCCCCCGAATTAAGGACACAACTAATTACCCATTTAAGAGTACTGGTGCTAATTATGATCCCAAGTCGAAACCCTTCCCATTAAAGAAAGGCCAGGGCCCTTACCCACCTCAGGGGAAGTCCAAGAGTGAAGTGGAATGATTCAAGTGTCATAAGAAGGGGAATATTGCGCGCTCATGTCCGAGCACACCGCCTACAGCAGTGGTGTCACTAGTGAGCAACATTGGCGTGTCTTTGAGGTCTTCTGCGTTTGCCCGGGGTAAACAGTCGGTTGCGAAGTCATCGCCGGTGCAGAAGCAGCAGGAGGGCTCGTCACCCGTCCGAGACGTTTTTTGTGGTCATAGGGGGCACGGCACTGTGAGATGGGCTGGTGTGGAGCATAGGCTTGAGTTGCTGCGTGATACGGGCGCTTCCCAGACACTTATTAAGAACTTCACTGGCAAGCCTATTAACGCGCCTCGGGTTGTGGTGGTTCAAGGCATCAATGCTACGCGGTCTTACCCGCTGGTCAGAATGGAGCTTGAGCTGGACGGTGTGACACGGGAGTTGGATGTGGGTGTTGTGGAGAAGTTGCCAGTTGAGGGGGTCGACCTCCTTCTCGGTAACGACTTTGCGGTGCTCACTTCCGAGGTTCCACCCTTAGTCGTTGCCGAGAGGGCGGCCGACACGAGTAGGGAGGGGCAAGAGGGGCTCGAGAGATCTCAGTCCGCTCAGGTGTCACAGCCTAGTACCGGCGTCCAGGCCATAAAAACGGTGTCCAGGCCATAATAACACGGCGTCCAGGCCATAATAATAAGCCCAAATGGTGGAATAAAGATATTTCAAACTGCCTGCTTGCTAAAAAATTTGCTAATGATAGATTAAAATCCTCACAAAATGACGAAGAACGGGTAAAATTTGTAGAGCTACGATGCAAAGCTAAAAAGTTAATTAAGCAAAGTAAAAAGACCTTAGAGTTACATATTGCGAATCAAAGTAAAACAAACCCGAAAGAATTCTATAGTTATATCAGAAAGAAAAAAGTAGTTACTTCAACTGTTGGACCGTTAGTCGATGAAAATGGAGAATACACCAAAGACGAAGTACAAATGAGTAATGCCCTGAATACCTTTTTTGCATCAGTTTTTACAACAGAAGACCTCAGTGATATCCCTACACCATCGCCGATTCAGATTGATAATTCAGATGTTTTAAGCAACATCACCGTTACAGAGAGAGTAGTATTGAATTGTTTAGATAAACTCAAGGTAAATAAAACGCCTGGACCTTATACAATCTCGCCTAGAGTTCTAAAGGAAGCTAAGGATGAGCTCTCCAAACCACTGACATTACTATTCAATAAATCCTTGCAGTCTGGAACTATGCCTTATCAGTGGAAGCTAGCCAACGTAACACCGATATTCAAAAAAGGCAGCAAATCCCTACCCAGTAACTATCGTCCAATTAGCTTAACCTCAGTTGTATGCTAGAAACGGTCATACGAGACAGACTCGTAAATCACTTAGAGGAAAATAACATACTTAAAGATACTCAAACACGGCTTTCGTAAAAAACGTTCCTGTTTAACAAACCTCTTAGACTTCTTCCACGATATCCTCAACCTCTACGATGAGAGTAAAGCTGTAGATATTATATACCTTGATTTTCAAAAGGCCTTTGACAAAGTTCCCCACAAACGTTTACTGCTAAAACTAAAAGCGCATGGAATACAAGACGGTGTGTTGAAATGGATAGAAAATTGGCTCAGCGACAGAAAGCAAAGAGTAGTCATCAACGGTAAGGCATCTAAATGGACCAATGTAAGTAGCGGGGTACCCCAGGGATCGGTACTAGGACCAATTCTCTTTCTAATTTACATCAACGACATAGATGAGGGTCTCACCTGTACAATCTCAAAATTTGCTGACGATACAAAAATTGCAAATAGCGTACTCTCAAAAGAACAAGTTGACGATATGCAACACAATCTAGATAAATTATCATGTTGGGCCCAAATTTGGCAAATGAGTTTCAATACGGATAAATGTAAAGTACTACATATCGGATACCTACATGAGAAAGCAAACTATTCGATGAATGGCACTCAGCTTAAGAATGTAAACAGAGAAACCGATCTGGGAGTAACAATATCGAGTAACCTAAAACCGAGTCAACAATGTTCAGAAGTTGTTAAGAAGGCAAACAAAATAATTGGCTTTATAGGCAGGTCATTTGAGCATAAATCCAAAGAAGTTATCCTAACCCTTTACAATTCCTTAGTTCGCCCTCTTCTGGAATACTGCGTTCAATCCTGGTGCCCTTATTACCAAAAAGATATAAACAAGCTAGAACGAGTTCAACGTAGAGTTACCAAAATGATACCTAGCCTAAAGAACAAACCATACGAAGACCGTCTTAGAGAATTAAATCTATTTCCTTTAACCCAGCGCAGATTAAGAGGTGACTTAATTCAAGTGTTCAAAATCATCAAAGGCATCGACAATATGAACTGTAGTAAGTACTTCACTATCGACCAATCTAATTACACGCGGGGAAAAGGTTGCAAAATTATTGGTAAATCGTTTAACTCGCACTAATCTAAGAATTTCTTCTTCAATCGAGTTGTCAACTTGTGGAATGGGCTTCCCCGAGACGTTATAGACTGCAGCACCGTTGATTCATTTAAACTCCGCTTAGACAAATATCTCGCATCAAACCCGCGACTGACTGCGTTTGTAAATGAATAACTTTATTTTATCCCCCCCTCAGTTACTAACCCATCTGTCCCCTACTAACTTCCTAATCCTGCCACGGATATTAGTTCCAGGGCAGTAGTTCCCTTTCCAATGTTCCCTTACCCACTCTAAACCACTGTTTGGACACTTGATCCTCAGTGTTTTGGAGGACAAGCAGCCTAGAAGGGTCACTAGAACTGTTGTTGCTTGATTTCCTTTGTACTCCTTTGTACCTCCTGATCTCCACCTCCTCCTCCACTACTTCTCCTCTTCTCCCTCCCATACCATATCCAACTATGTTTGCTGGCTCTTCATTCCTTACACTTAGCAACTCGTTGAAGTACTCCCTCCATCTTTCGACTCTCTCTTGCTTCTCGGCTAGCATTCTCCCATTCTTATCTTTCACACCCTTACTGTTCCCCTTGCTACCTTCCTAACTTTCTTGACTTCTTTCCAGAACAGTTTCTTACACTCTCTCCATTTTACACTCAGATTCCTTCCAAATTCCTCATCTACTCTTCCTCTTACTTTCCTTCACCACTCTCTACTTTTTTATGATTATGAAAAATATATGAGCTAAAGTATCATGTATACTGCCTGTTATATGTTAAGTGTATAATATAATAATCTCCAATACAGGAATATAATCTGGTTTGGATTTAGTATAATGCTGACACACTTACCTAGAGCATCCATGAAGCCTTATTTATGACGATACTAAATTTCGTCCCAACATAATAACGTCCTCTGCAAAATGTTGATCTAAGTAAACAAGACAGAAAACAAACATATATATATATATATATATATATATATATATATATATATATATGAAGTGGCGGGGTTAGTTAGAACGGAGTCTAACCTCACCTGTAAGATTGCTAGCTTGCAAGTGAGCAGAAAGGAGAAGCGAGACAACAAGAGCGAAAAGAAACACCATCTATCTAAGCACCCCATGACTCCAGGAATTTCCCATACTCTATGGACCACAGGTCAGTAACCCCCGGAAAAAGGAAATCCTGTGACCCTATCACAGCCCAGCTATCAAACAATGACCGCCAATCACCAGCCACCATTTGTCCAGCCACCAGATTTGCATTACGACGAACAAATGTTTATGCAATTGGAACATCAAAGACCTGAATGCTACCGGAACAAGTGAACCTAATTAATTCTACTTGTGATGGTCCTGGAGAACTATCAACCATAGTGGAAGGATAAAGAAGAGTTGAGCTATTACGAAGTTCACCAATGAACCTCAATTATGAGCTACTCACTATGATCACCATTATGTCTATATTAAGCTAAGTAACTACCACCTAAGTATTAAATAAAATAACTATTATCCTTATGTATCTAATAATAGTCATCATGTATGTTTTAGTTAAGTATTACCGCAACAACTCTATCACAACGATTCACCATATCCCTTTAACATTGAGTTCCTATGAGTGAGAGACAAGAATTAAGTCAAACATAGTCTCAACGAAACTGTAGGAAAAGCAAGCAAACATCCACTGGGGTAATGTCCTTAAGTCTGAAAAGTCCGGGGCATCTAACAGCAGTGGAAAATTGTCTCGCCCTTCCCCCTGCCCCTCCTGAATTCCGGATCCTGAAGTCCTGATTGTAAGAAGCAGTTCCTCCTGAAGTCCTGCCCCGTGAATCTACGTTCTACGTCGGCCAGACTTGCTCTCGAACCTCTACCTTCCTATATTACCCTAAGTGTCTCTGAGTGTCTTCCGTTGTGATTATTGTTGTAAAGGTAAGGTAAAATATGTGAATATTACAGTGCTACTTTATATATAGATCTGTGTCCAAGATCCTTATTCATTGCGTATATGTTAATCCCTCAGAATTCATATTAATTGTTATATAGATCTGTGTCCAAGATCTAGTGTTAATCTTCGATATATAACTCTCTTAGAACGTCTTACGCATACGTTACAATTCAACTCGTGAAATAAGTCACTTAACCGAATACTTAAAAATTGTCCTTGTATATGTCTATTCTATTATGTATATTACTAGTTGAGGTTGAAGTGTATTTCGTGTATTTATTCCCTTCTTAAATAATATTATTACCTAAAACCTGCGCTCAATTTCATATTCTGTTTATCTCAGTTCCCCCCTCTTTGAGAAGATTTGTTGTTCATTATTTTATATACCTTCTTCAAGAAACATTAAAGCTACGCTTGCTTGATTAAGTGTTAACTTATTTATTTCATGAACAGTATTGCCGTTCACACTATTTCTGATGTAGATAAATTTTATTCTTCTCGTATAGGAATTCTAGTCTTGCATAGATCTATTATCTAATTGTTCATCATTTGAATACACCGCTTATTGTGTGAATTCTTTATAAGAATCTGCTAACTAGTTCAGACCTCCTTTTATACCTTTTTAGGAATTTTCATTAGTACAACTTCGTCGTGTGTGCCATTTACTTATAATTAATATTATACTAATTATTCGTACACTCTAATTTTATTAAAGCGTTCTTCAGTATTGGTTAACTACGATAGTTCTGTTAACTATAAATGTTGTTACTTTCGCTCAAGGGATATTAATCTTTTGTTCATTCATTGTCTGAGGTAAAACATTAAATCTCAATTCCTCGATCCGAGATATTATTATTGCATATAATCGATTGACAAAATTAATTATATGTTCATATTATAATTTACTCAATTTAAGTCAAGCACATAGTGAATTATAAAAATAATTCATCATACCTTCCCGGTTAGTTTCATTTAATTCTCTCAAATACTAAGATTGTAGTCGCACTAATAATAAATATAATTTCCAAGACCGCAGTAACTAGAATGATATGATCTATTTACCTGGTCAGTTTATCTTTACCCGTGCTAATTAACCTGCACGCGCGCCACTCACCCCCGTGGGAGTTCACCAAACTAGACATCTGTGCGCCTTCTTTTAATACTCAATTCTGTCCATTCTCTCGTATTCGGGGAGTCTATATTAATTTGCTTCCATTTAAGAATAAAAACCCGTTAGACACTCAACCCGCATAAATATTATTATCAAGGGTTGATTCTATAGGTGACGTGTTCATCCTTACATTTGCATATTTCCTATAATTATATAATACCATAATATATTCATGTTCCATATTATTAATTAGAGACTGATACTTATGATCAAATGCATTATAGGTTTTGTTTACTATTCCTTATAATAGTTAAGTTAACCCTCAGTCCTCACTTCAGAGCTCGATATATTCGTGACCCAAACAACATTAATATGATTATGGCACGTATTGAGAAATCCGGAGTTTATAATAAGAAGTAATACGGAAATTCATATATAACCACAGGCCCTATGAATAAACTAAATGTGTATAATTTACATGTGTGTTGTTATTGTGTTTTGTAGCACCTGATTGAGTACCTATTTGTGATTAAGAATGTGTTTGAGAGAGAGAGAGAGAGAGATATAATCAGAGCGAGAGAGAGAGAGAGAATGACAATCATGAGTGAGATATACAAAGGCCACACTGAGTACTAATGATAGCTGTATTGCAGGTGAGTGAAGTGTTGGATATTTTGGAGCCCTCCTCCACCACCCTGGCCTTCCTGGACTTGGCTTGGGGAGGGTCAACAAGAGGGAGGGTCTACATCCGGCTGAGGCCTAACAACACCCGGGCCAAACAGTTTATGTTGTTGTGTACAGGCCAGCGTGGACACTCTTACATCAACACTAACATGTTAGGGGTGGCAGGGAAAGGTGAGCCGTATGAGTATGTGGTGGGTGGTGACTACCAATACAACAATGGTGAGGGAGGAGCCCAGCTGCTGACACACACCGAGGAGAACTACACAGAGATAGCCATGGCGGGGACCGTAGAGGCATGTAGTCATCCAGGCTTTAGTGCCCAGTTTATCATCACCACCAGAGATCATTATGTCCATTGGTATAATATCCTAGGACATGTTGAGAGTGGTCTGGATGTGGTTAAGGAAACAGTCAACCTTCCAAACATAAAAGATGTGACTGTGATAGACTGTGGTGTTATGTTACCGCTGTAGTTGGTTTTCATAGCTCACATACTACAGTATTACATTTGATATTAAGGGGAAATTTTTAGTTTGCTCCCTAGACCTCCATCAACCATAAAAATCATACCCCCTTTCGAGATAAATTGTAAATTTTTCGATAGAAAAATATCCCGGCCGAAGACTGATTCCTCTTAAATTGCAGGCTAGCTTTGCTAGCCAAGAAAACATCAACCCCTAAATCGTACAAAGAGTCTTACAATTTGTAATATTTCATTAATCGATTTTAGGAGTAGAGTTGGTTGTTGGATAGAACATAATAATTGTCATAAATGGAGCTCAAGTTAACATCTGCCCTAAAGTCATGATATCCTAGTCACCTATCATCACCTATACTGTATGTATCAAAATATGGATGTTCCACAACAATATTTCTTCACCTTAACCCCTTCCTTACCGACGACATCTTTTTAAGTTTATTCTGGCTACTATTAGACGATTTTACTCAGTTTAAAAGGCCTCCACAATTAACACGCATCAAACTATCTCACTTAACGCTTATTACTACCACAGATCCTTCACAAACTGCATAACATCGTCTAAATACAGCTATAATATAATACAACAGATGTCGCCGGTACAGAAGGGGTTAAGGGGATTTTTTTTAGTTTGTTCCCTAGACTTCCATCAAACTTTAAAATACACCCCTTAGACCCTTTGTCAAGATGAATTTGTAAATGTATTAGTAGAACAATGTCCCGGCCAAAGGCTGATTCCTTTTAAATTACAGGATCGCTATCGCTCGCCAACATAATATTTACACCTGAATGTTACGAAAGGTCTTACAATTGACAGAAATGGAGCAAAAGGTCTTAAAATCACCAAACTAATCGGGTGAACGTCTGAAAATATCAAAACTAATGGGGCTAAACATGGAGGAGAAGGGGTCGATATATAATATGCTAGCTTTTTTTTTTTTTTTTTTCAACGTACTTCCTCTCGGGCATAGGCTGAGAGCCTTAACATTCACCGATTTACAATGAACAGTGAAGCCCGTGAGGTCTTGTTCCAGTCTAGGGAGTGAGATATGTGAAGCACGTAGAGTACAACGAGCACCTGTCATCTTGCCTTCACATGAGGCACGGTGCTCACTCATGGCCCGAAACGACCCCATCTCTGAAGCCACCTCGTTCCCGTGCTTCACTGTCTCAGCTATACAGCTATATACTGTATAGATGATTGCATGCAGCTCAAGCTTGATCTGTGGTATTAAAAGGGTTCATTGAGATCGTTTGAAGCCTTATAATTGCTAAAGATTATTCCTAAGTTGAATACAATCGTCTAAATAACGGCAGAATAACGTCAACATTACAGCGGCGGTGCGGAATGGGTCTATGGGAAATGGGTCGTTTTTCTGGTTCCCCTTCTTCATCATGTTAAGCCCCATTGGTTTTCTGATTTTAAGACATTCACCCATTAGTTTTTCGATCATATAACCTTTCGCCCCATTTCTATATCAATATCAAGACCATTCGTCCCATTTAGGTTTCGATTTTTTTCCTGGCGAGAGATAGCGAGCCTGTTATTTTAAGATAAATCAGACTTCGGCGGTACATTTTCCTATTGCAAAATGTACAAATTTATCTTGAATGGAGGTCTAGCGAGGAAACTACAAAAATAATGAATATATAAGTAAATAGACCAAAATAATATCCACTGTCCCCTTAATTATATTCTGACAGTCATAAGTCAACAAATAATATCCACTGTCCCCTTAATTATATTCTGACAGTCATAAGTCAACAAATAATATCCACTGTCCCCTTAATTATATTCTGACAGTCATAAGTCAACAAATCTTGGTTACCTATCACCTACTGTACATTTATGATAATAATGTATGCTTAGGAGATGTTATGATCAGGAGGATGGTGTGGTGACAGATGATTATCGAGTTTAGTAGTCGTAATTATTGCATCAATAACCATGTACATTGCTTTATATATGTTAATGTGTTTTTATTAAGATTTTAGTGTTCGAGCGCTCTTTTACAGTAAATAAGTAAGATTATTATTATTATTATTGTGTATTATTATACAACAATGTATTTTCACATCCATACTTTAGATGAACTCTTCAATGTAATTAAACCTATTCAATATATTCTGGCAGTCATAAGATAATGCTTGCAGTTTAAAAAGGCCTAATAAATATCTGGATATAATCTACGTACTGTAGATACATATAAGTTTAAAGACCGTTTTGTCCAAAGAGAATGTGGTTACAGTCTCACGTCCTAAATGGCGGCTTTCCAGGCGGCCCTGTCAAGGGCTGCCTCTGTTGTCAAGTTCTTTATTTTGAGATCGGACCTGAGTACCCGAGCCCACGTCATTCTAGGTCCACCCCTACGCGCAGCTCCCACCACGTTCACAGTCTGGCATTTCTTCACTCAGTTCTTTTCATCCATTCTCTCCATATGTCCAAACCATCCAAGTAGGCTAATGCAAATCACTTCACTGATACTCCTAATGCCCAGACGCCTTCTCAATTCCTCGCTCGATACCCTGTCCCTGAGATTAACCCCACACATCCATCTCGCCATTCTCTTCTCATTCCGTTCTATTCTATTGATATCCTCCGCTTTAACCGGCCACATTTCCGAGGCATAGGTTATTGCGCTCCTAACACACAAGGTATACACTTTCCCTTTAAGGTGGGGTGGGAGTCATATCATGGTCAGGAGTGGCAACAGCTCTCTAAACTTTCCCCAGCCACTTCTGACTCTAACAATGGAGCTAGCATCAGCGCCATCTCCCGCGGAAACTGTATCGCCCAGGTAGCAGAACTTATTCA